>CAJHQP010008431.1:0-27004 GCA_905132765.1 Moricandia arvensis | reverse complement strand
GTGTTATGTGTATGGCCGCCTGGTTATCACAGTGCATGGTGATTGGAGTTGTTGTCTCAATGCCCAAATCCCTCAGTAGGTTCTTGATCCATATGAGTTCACTAGTGAGCTTCCTCATAGCTCTATACTCTGCCTCAGCACTAGAACATGACACCACCTTCTGCTTCTTACTCTTCCATGTTACCAAGTTGCCTCCAATGAATGTACAATACCCAGTGGTTGATCTCCTATCAACTCTATCTCCTGCCCAATCAGCATCACAGTATCCTACAACCTCAGTGCTTCCATTGCAACCCATCCAAACTCCTTGACCAGGAGCTTCTCTTAGATACCTCATGATCCTCTCTACTATATTCCAGTGATGAAATGTAGGAGCTTTCATGTGCTGACTGGCTTGGTTCACAGCAAAACAAATGTCAGGTCTTGTTATGGTCAGATAATTGAGCTTCCCAACCATTCTTCTATACTTCTTGACATCCTTAAATGGAGTGTTCTCAAACTCCCCCTCTCGCAGCACTTTGTAGCCATCCTCAAGAGGAGTCTTTGCTGATCTTCCCCCAAGGTCTCCTGCCTCTCTCAACAGATCCATTGCATACTTCCTTTGAGACAGAAATAGTCCTTCCTTGGATCTACACACTTCAATTCCAAGGAAATACTTCAGCTCTCCAAGATCCTTGATGTCAAACACTGATTTCAGGAATGCTTTAGTGGCCTGAATCCCTTCCTTGTCGCTTCCTGTAATGATAATATCATCTACATATATCAGGATAACCACAATGCCTTGTGGACCAGTCAATGTGAAGAGAGTATGATCAGCTTCTGACTTCCTAAATCCTCTTCCATTCAGTGTGGTGCTTAGCTTGTAATACCAGGCCCTTGGTGATTGCTTCAAGCCATAAATTGCTTTCTTCAGCCTCAACACATTCCCTGGTTTTACCAAGTGCTCTAGACCTGGAGGAGGATGCATGTAGACCTCATCTTCTAATTCTCCTTGCAGAAAGGCATTCTTCACATCCATTTGCCACAAATCCCATTCCAAGTTAGTAGCAATTGAGAAAATGATCCTAATGGTGTGAAGTTTTGCTACTGGTGCAAATGTATCAATGTAATCCTCTCCATATGTCTGAGTAAATCCTCTTGCAACCAGCCTTGTCTTGCGCCTCTCCACCTTTCCATTTGCCAAGTACTTAATGGTGAAAACCCACTTGCTTGTCACTGCCTTCTTGCCTTTTGGGAGTTCAGCCTCATACCAAGTGTCATTGACTATCATAGCATTGGTTTCATTCCCAACAGAGTCTCTCCACTCTTCAAGCTCCATTGCCTCTTCATATGACCTTGGAATGTACTCTTGATCCAGTTGACCAATAAAGACTTGGTGTTCTTGTGGATACTGAGCCAATGAGCATACTGCCTGTATAGGATGAGCCACTGCCTGTGAGTTGAAGTAGACCCTCGTGTTGATCCAGTTTGAAGGATCCTTTCTCAGCCTTGTACTTCTCCTAAGAGGCTGAACTGCTTCAGGCTCTCCTTCCTCCTCAGATTCTGCTTCATCATTTACTGGTTCTGATTGTCCTTGTTGCCTTTCATCCTGATCATGAGTTTCTTGTTGATTCCCCCCTTCAGGATCAGGATGAGTGGCTTCTACAGCTTCATTAGCCCCATCTTCCTCAACCACAGTGTCTTGACCAGATGTAGCTTCAGGTGCACACGACCTTGTCTCCTGATTTGCCTGAGTCATGCTGATGCCAAGATTCTCCAAAATCACTTTGAGATTGGCTGCTTTGTCTGATGCTTGAGAGAGGTCTTTCAAGTCATCCCAACTCTTTTCCTCATAGTATCCCTTAGTCTCCACATATTGAGATGAAGAATCAAAGAGATGAAGATAAGGGCGAAGAAACAATCTGGTTGGGTCATTTATGTTCTGTCCGTACAAGTAAGCTTCTGTGACCTATCTTGGAGTGAAAGGCAAGACATTGGCTTACTGTCGACTAAATTAGTCTCTGGGAGAGTAATGAGACCGTTGGGGCTTCATTTGACCAAGAGGAAGAGGTTAAAAGAGTTTGAATCAGAAGTCACATGTTTCCCTAAGGCAATATAGCTGTTATGACCTGTCAGTGTCTTGGCCAGGAAGTTGTATTCTTATGGATTTTATCTCTTTGTTTATTCTGATTGTATGTCTATTTATTGTAACCATTCTAAATCAATGTAAGCAAGGAGAATATCTCCCTTCTCTCTCTATTCTCTTCAATTTCGTCCATCATCTTCTCTCTCTCTCTTACTCTGTCCAGAAACTCTCTCTTGTTCATCTCTCTCTTGTTCTTCACACAAATCTCATCCAAACTCAACTATTCTCTTTTATTTTCCTTGTACTTTCTCAATTCTAACATGGTATCAGAGCATTAAGCTCCTTTCATTCCGCAAATCTCTATTCTCTATTTTCAAATTTTCTGTGTTCTCATCTTTACCCACTGGTCCATAGCTTTATCCACTGGGTAAAAGAATTTCGACCATGGAAATGGAGAAGAAGAGTCTTATTCCAGTGACCCTTGAGGGTCCTAACTATCTGCTATGGTCAAGAGTGGCCAGAGTTACCTTGGGAAGTCATGAACTTTGGGACAGCCATATCATGAAGGCTGAAGCTTCAAAGAGGATGGCTCAAGAGGATGGTCAGGTGAGTTGCCTGAAGGATGAAGATAAGTGGGTTCAAGAGGACCAGCAAGCACTTGGAATCATCCATAGCTCTCTTTCAGAATCAATTTTGGAAGCTTATTCTTATTGTGAAACTGCCAAGGATCTAAGGGAGAGCCTTCATACTGTGTATGGAAATATCTCCAACCTGAGCAGAGTGTTTGAAGTCAAGAGGATTATCAATCATCTGAGCCAGGAGGAAGTGGAGTTTAATCAGTACTTTGGCAAGTTCAGAAGTTTATGGGCAGAGTTGGATACTCTCAGGCCTTTCTCTGTTGATCCAGAGATAATAAAGGAAAGATATGAACAAGACAAAGTCTTCAGTCTTCTCCTGAACCTAAATCCATCCTACAACAAGCTGATAAGTCATATCCTAAGAGAAAACATGCTCCCAAACTTAGAAGAAGTATGTTCTCTGGTCCAAAGAGAACAAGGAGCAAGCCAACTCTTTAAGGAAGACCAGAAACCAGCTAATCACATCAGAAGTAGGCGTGAGAAGCAAAAGAGGATGGTGCAGGTCTATGGAGGTCATAGACACAAGCAGCAATCATTTCCTAGGAGAAACAAGCTCAGCAAGTTTAAATCTAGGCTTAGATTTCAGCCAGATACTCTGAAGCTCAAGGAGGTTGAGCTAGAGGTTCTGAAGGGCCAATCTATGTATTCTGCTCTCATAAGTGAAGCCCATGGAAAGGCAGTGCGTGGCCAAGAAAGGATAACTGATGTTCCTATCAGCATGAGTGAGATTGAGCCACTAATCAAAGCTGCCAAAGCTATCATCTCCTCCAGGAAGTCTGGTGATCACTTTCCTATCTCTAAACCAATTATAATAGACTCAGGGGCTAGTCACCATATGATTAGTGATAGGAGTCTAATTAGAAATGTTAGACCTGCTCTTGGGAATGTTATAATAGCAAATGGAGATAAGGTTAAGATAGAAGGAATTGGGAATCTTAGGCTGTTTGATAGAGAGTCTACTGCCTTCTATATGCCTGGTTTTGCATCCAACTTACTCTCTGTGAAGAAAGCCACAGTGGACTTGAATTGTCAGGTGGTGTTTAGGCCAAATGATGTTGAGTTTCAGGATCTTGAGACAGGAAGAGTGATTGGAGAAGGAAACAGCCAGGGTGGTCTATACCATCTCCAAAAGACTAAGCCTTCTAATCTCTGTGCTCCTTTATGCATGAATAGCTCATCTGTGTGTGATAGCAATACTGTTGAAATAAGTGAGTACATGAAGACATTAATACCAAGAAGAGATCAAGAGAAGAGAGGAATAAGACTTGAAGAAGACTCAGGCAGTTTGAAATTCAAAACTAGATCTGCTGGAAAACAGCTGTCATGCACTTATGTTTCTCTCTCTCTCTCTCTCTTCTATCTGTCTTTAAAACTCTTGTAAAGCCACGAAAATGATAATAAGAAGCTGAGTATTCTCTCCATTCTCTCTATTCTCTTTATTCTCCCTATTCTCTGTTTTTTTCTCTAAAGATTTCAAATACTTGGCATGCTAGACTAGGTCATCCACACTCACGTGCATTAGGACTGATAATGCCTGATTTGATGCCCTTTGATCATTTGGAATGTGAAGCTTGCATATTAGGAAAACATTGCAAGTCTGTCTTTCCCACATCAGTAACAGTCTATGAGAAGTGATTTGACCTAGTTCACTCAGATGTTTGGTGCTCTCTGTTGACATGAAGAAATAAATGACAAGGAGAAGTTGTTGACAAGAAGACATGAATAGCAGAGTAGAAGAGATCAAGTCAAGAGGATCATCCAGAATGATCAAGTATAAACTAATCACTTGTCCGTACAGTTAGGTCAATGAGTGACCTAACGTGGCTTGCAAGACAAGGGAAGGTTTAACTTGAGAAGAAAGGAAGCTTAATCTGTTCAGAAGCAAAGGAGGATGTTGACAAGAAGCAAAGAGACGTTGGGGGATAAGTCACATGCTGAAGAATTCAAATGGAGAGAGGGGGGGGGGCATCAATCACCTGTCACTTTCCAACAAGGCTGGACGAGCCCCTGCTATTCTTCAGACTGCTCAGACCCATTTGTTTAATCTTTTCTCTGCTCAACTTGTCTGAATTGTTTATTAGTTCTTTTGTTTTGTTTGTCTATTAATAGACTTGTACTCAGAAACCACATTAAGCAAGGAAATAGATTTCCTCTCTCTCTCTCTCTTATTCTGGGCGAAATCCATCTCTCTCTTTCATGTTCTTGCTGTTCTTCATTTTCTCTACATAAACTAGACACTAAATCTCTCTATTTTCACATGGTATCAGAGCCATATGCTCTTGAGACCCAAATCTCTCTACTATTCTCACTTATTTCCGCAATTGTTTGAGTTTCATTTCTATTTTTGGCAAAGTTCATCTTGTTCTTCAGCTGTTCATCATTTCCAGCTCCAGAAATTTCCAAAAATGGAAAAGATGATGTCGACCAAGAAAATGAAGAAGGAGAATCTCATTCCAGTGACCCTAGAGGGTCCTAACTATCTTTTATGGTCAAGAGTGGCCAGAGTTACCTTGGGAAGTCATGGACTTTGGGACAGCCATATCATGGAGGCTGAAACTTCAAAGAGGATGGCTCAAGAGGATAGTCAGGCTACTTGCCTAAAGCATGAAGACAAGTGGGTTCAAGAGGAACAGCAAACACTTGGAATTATACACAGCTCTCTGTCTGAACAGATCTTGGAGGATCATTATCACCTCAGAACCGCCAAGAGTCTATGGGAGAAGCTTCAAAATGTTTATGGGAATCTATGGGAGAGTCTTCAAGCTGTCTATGAGCAAGACAAAGTTTTCAGTCTTCTCCTAAACCTGGATTCACCCTGCAATAGTCTGATAAGTTATATCATTCAAGAAAGGAAGCTTCCAAGTTCCCTAGGAAGCCAGCCAAGTACATTTCAGCTCAAGGAGTTTGAGCATCAAGTAATTACAGGAAGAAGACTTGAAGAAGACTCAGGCAGTTTGAAATTCAAAACTAGATCTGCTGGAAAACAGCTGTCATGCACTTATGTTTCTCTCTCTCTCTCTTCTATCTGTCTTTAAAACTCTTGTAAAGCCACGAAAATGAGAATAAGAAGCTGAGTATTCTCTCCATTCTCTCTATTCTCTTTATTCTCCCTATTCTCTGTTTTTTTCTCTAAAGATTTCATGGTATCAGAGCCTGGTTACTGATAATCTGGGTGTGTGTTCTTCATTTAACAGTAAAGGTTGAAACTTTCTAGAGATTCAAGGAAAGTTTGAAGTTTGAAGCTTTCTTTCACTAGATCTAAAGTCTTTTCTGGTTGATTCATCTCAAAGTCTCAACCTTTCCTGGATTTGAAACTCGAGTGTTCTTCAGCTTCATAAAGACTCAAGCTTTTCCAGATCTGTTTTTTTTTCGAAAAATCTGGGTTCTTTCTTGAGAGTTCTTGGTGTTCTTGAGTGCTTTTGGCGTTCTGGGTTTGGTCAAGTCTTTCTGATGAAGACAACCAGTCTCAACAGTGAAAGAAAGCAAAGATCTAGTTTTTCAGTGAAGACTGAAGAGGAAAATGGTGGAATCTGGTCCAGATGGGCAAAGGCAGCTTTGGGAAGCTGTATGCTGTGGAGAAGTCATGTAAAGGAGAAACCTTTAAGAGAAATGGCTACAGAAGAAGGTCAGGCGTGGAGTCTGAAGTATGAAGAAAGAGCTGTTCAAGAAATCAGTACAAGGGGTGAGATTGTAACAGCTTATGGGAGTAGATCCAATCTGAGAAAAAGAAAGGAAGAACTCCAGAAGATTGTTCAGCATACACATGAGATGTGTAAGAAGAACAAGAAACAAACTTTGATTTGGAATGGTGCAAGATGCAAGAAGGGAAGGCTGAGGAGACTTTCCATGACTTGGATCAGAAGGAAAAATACTCAAAGGAAGAGTAGAAAGGCTGGTCAGTTAAAAGGAGATAGGGAGGTCAAAATGGCCAAGAAAGCTGTGCAACAGATGATTAGAGGAGAGTGCTCTTACTCTGCCTACATGGGTAGCTCAGTGGAGAAGAAAGTGGATATGAGACATCAGGAGACAACAGGAGCTGATGGTTTCGTTACCAGGAAGGAATGGGAAGGATACATAAAGGAAATCCAAGCCTTGGTCACTGCCAAGAAGCGCAGCAGACAGTCCAATGCTAATGAAGAGATCACTAAGCCTATCATCATTGACTCTGGAGCAACGCATCACATGATCAGTGATAGGAGCTTGATGAGTGACATTAAAGCCACTACAGGAAGTGTTAAGATAGCCAATGGTGATCAGATTCAAATAGAGGGGATAGGAAACTTGAAACTGTTTGAGAAGGATTCAGCTGCTTTCTACCTGCCTAGGTTTACATCCAATTTGATATCTGTGAAGAGGGCAACAGTGGAACTTAATTGTCAAGTTGTCTTCAGGCCAAATGAGGTGGAGTTTCAAGACCTGGAGTCTGGACAAGTTATTGGTAGAGGAGATGTCAAAAATGAGCTCTACCACCTTCACACAACTAAGCTCTCTAAACCCTTTAACTCTGTTTGTTTAAGTAGTGCTACTGATAGGATTGAAAGCATTACTTGGCATGCTAGGTTGGGTCATCCTCATACTCGAGCAATAGAACTGATTCTTCCTGCTTTATCATTCAATCATTTAGAGTGTGAGGCTTGCATATTAGGGAAGCACTGTAGGACTGTTTTCCCAGCATCTGAAACTATATATGGGAACTGCTTTGATCTAGTTCACTCTGACGTGTGGACATCCCCATGTGTGTCTAGGGACAATCAGAAGTATTTTGTGACATTCATTGATGAAAAGTCTAAATACACTTGGATCACTTTGCTTCCATCTAAGGATAGAGTTCTGGATGCCTTTATAAACTTCCAAGCATATGTTACTAACCATTACAATGCTACTGTGAAGGTACTAAGGTCTGATAATGGAGGTGAATACACCAGTCATGCCTTCAAGAATCACATGGATAAGCATGGAATAGTGCATCAGACCAGCTGTCCCTACACGCCACAGCAGAATGGGGTTGCTGAAAGGAAGAATAGACACTTGATGGAGGTTGCTAGATCCATGATGTACCACACCAATGTCCCTAGGCGTTTCTGGAGTGATGCTGTTCAGACTGCTTGCTATCTCATCAATAGGATCCCAACCAAGGTACTGAAGAATCTGTCTCCATATGAAGTGTTGAACAAGACCAAGCCTTACATAGATCATCTGAGAGTCTTTGGGAGTCTATGCTATGTCTTGGTTCCTGGAGAACAGAGAAACAAGCTGGATGCAAAGAGCACTAGAGCTATGTTCATTGGGTACTCAGTAACCCAAAAAGGATATAAGTGCTATGATCCAGTAACAAGGAGAGTATTGGTATCCAGGGATGTGAAGTTCATGGAAACAAAGGGGTATTATGAGGAGAAGAACTGGAAGGACCTAGAGGATATGTCTAATGAACCAGAGAATAAGGCAGTGAATCTGAGGAACCTATTGGAGAAGCTTGGGATAGACATGTCCCAGAATCAGGAGATAAGAAGGAACACTCCTTCTGATCAGGTTAGAGAAGCTGAAAGAATAATCCCTCTTGATCATGAGAGGGGGAGTGAATCTGAATCAAGTGTGCAAGAGCAGCACCAAGAGGATTCAGCACATCATGATCAAGATGTGGCTCAGTCAAGTGAAGATGAGCAGGAAGAATATCATGACCCAGAGGAGGTTAATGATACAGAAGCAGAGGATCAGACTCAAGTTCAGCCATTGCGGAGGAGTGAAAGGTTGAAGAATAGGATGCCAGAAACAGAAACTCAAGAAGAAACTCAAGAAGAGGTTCAGCCTCTGCGAAGAAGCACTAGGGAGAGAAAGGATCCTTCCAACTGGGTAAACACGAGAGTGTACTACAATGCCCAGGCTGTGAAGCATCCTTCTCAAGCTGTGTGTTCCTTTGCAGAGTATCCAGAAGAACACATGGTGTTTATGTGTAATCTGGATGAAAGTGACATTCCAAGATCCTATGAGGAAGCTATGAAGGACAAGGAATGGAGAGAGTCAGTGGGCAGTGAAAGGGATGCAATGATCAAGAATGACACTTGGTATGAGAGTGAGCTACCGGAAGGGAAGAAGGCTGTGACTAGTAGATGGATCTTCACAATCAAGTATCTGGCAAATGGAAAGGTTGATAGGAAGAAGACCAGATTGGTAGCAAGAGGGTTTACACAAACCTATGGAGAAGATTACATTGACACATTTGCTCCTGTTGCCAAGCTACATACAGTTCGAATCATCCTATCAGTTGCAACCAATTTGGAGTGGGATTTGTGGCAGATGGATGTGAAGAATGCTTTCTTGCAAGGAGAGCTTGAGGATGAAGTATATATGCATCCTCCTCCTGGTTTTGAGTATCTAGTAAAGCCAGGAAATGTTTTGAGATTGAAGAAGGCTATATATGGGCTGAAACAATCACCAAGGGCATGGTATAGGAAGCTAAGCACTACTCTGAATGGAAGAGGCTTCAGGAAGTCTGAATTAGACCATACTCTCTTCACCTTAACAGGACCTTCAGGGATCATTGTTATTCTGGTGTACGTGGATGATCTGATCATCACAGGGAATGATAAGGCAGGGATTCAAGCCACTAAAGACTTTCTCAAGTCTGTGTTTGATATCAAGGACTTGGGGGAGATGAAGTACTTCTTGGGTATTGAGATATGCAGATCTAAGGAGGGTCTGTTCATGAATCAGAGGAAGTATACTCTAGATATGGTAAAGGGAGCTGGCGTGCTTGGAGGAAAGACAGCCAAGACACCTCTTGAAGAGGGGTACAAGGTTTTACTTGAGGGGGAGATTGAAGAAAAACAACTGTTTGAGGATGCTAAACTTTACAGGAAGATGGTTGGAAAACTGATATACTTGACTATCACAAGACCAGATATATGCTTTGCAGTGAATCAAGTAAGTCAGCATATGGAGGCTCCAAAGGTCCATCACTGGAAAATGGTTGATAGGATACTGAGGTACTTGAGTGGAACTCCTGGACAAGGAGTTTGGATGGGATGTAATGGCAGTACAGAAGTAGTTGGGTATTGTGATGCTGATTGGGCAGGAGATAGAGTGGATAGGAAATCAACTACTGGGTATTGTACATTCGTTGGAGGAAACCTGCTTACTTGGAAGAGTAAGAAGCAAAAGGTTATCTCCTGCTCAAGTGCTAAGGCGGAGTATAGAGCTATGTTGTGTTAGAATTCATGAGTGTTTGTCTCATGTCAAGAGAGTATTTAGTCAACTTGTGACTAAATTCCCTTCTACCAACAACAAGAACTCACAACTACAAGGAAGAGACAATCAACTTGTGATTGAATCCTCTCAGCAAAACACTCTACACACCATCTAAATCTAACAAGATAAAGTGGCTGTGAGATTGATACAAGAACTAGAATTAAACTATCTCTAGTATGAATCTATCCTTGTGAAGTAACACAACACTTATAGTTTGTGTACTTAAGACTAAAAAGAGATAGAATCAGTAAGCTAGAGTAAGAGAAGATTAATAAAGAGTTTAGAGGTGATTTTAACAAGTATTAGGCTGCCTTAAGAGAGGAAGAGCTAAGGTAGCCTCTAAACCATGATGCTTAACTCCTTACATTGTAAATATTGATTAAACACAAGAAAGAGAGAGAGAGCCACGAATTTAGAGTGAGAAACTTGTTCTTCTTACTTACTTCATTCAGAATCAAGATACAACACATATATAGAGTTTAAACTTGCATGAAAGGGGACAAGGAGACAAGAACATCATAATTGGGTTTGGAATAGTAATATCCACTTCCAACAACTCCAATTTGAATTTGAACTTGTAGATCCATATTTGAACTTCAAATCCCCTTCTAGAAGCTCTCTTATGCGTGCTCAGGTTGAGCTGAGAAAGCCTCTCAGCTTCCTTGCCTTCCAAGCCACTCTAGATTAAATCACTCTTGCTTGAGCGGGCAGCAGAACACCTGCAACTTGTAACTGGTGTAACTTCCAAACCATAACTCTTTTTGTACTGATTCCAATTCGCCGCGTGCCCTTGATGAGTGTAGAATGTAGGACAATTGGTTTCATGGTCAAATTCTTCATGGTTAAGAATTTACACCCCTTTTCCTGAGACATGCCAGTGTGAACTCCATCACTAGCATTTTTCTTCTTCATTCTAATACTCCCCCTCAAGCTTGACCATAGGAGATCCTTGGGCAAGCTTGGAACCTTGAAGAAGCTCCCTCATTAAAAACCTTAGCAAGAAAACCTCATGGGACAAAACTTTCTAAGGGAAAAAGAGTGGACTTCTACAAAGCCTAGGGATTGGCCAATGAGTTCTATGTGTCTTAGAACCAGTGTGGTTGGACACATAGACTCTGGATCAAGGCCTTTCTTAAACAGCAAGTATGAACTCCATAACTTGCGCACATCATTTCTTGGATCATCTCTTCTACAAGCTGGTTTGTTGTCTCCCTCTTTCTTGTGACTTCTTGCCATCTTCAAGGAGAGTTATGGTCTACCAGCTTCTGCTATAGAGAACTCCAAGTACCTTCTACATAGTGCATAAACACTTGCATCAATTCTCAAGGCATAAACCAATCAATTCATATTTATAGATTGAAATGGTTACTCCCCTTGCATATGGTTGGTATGAATGGTGAGGAGTGTCTCTTGGACACTTGAATCCTCCATATTATCTGAGGTGAGGCAATGGACGACTTGGACCTTCAGGATAGCTCACCATTACCCCTCCTCAAGCTTGATCCGGAGAGAATAAGTGAAGGATCAAGCTTGGAAGTGAGCACATTGAGTATTGAAACCAGGAGCGCATCACCCCTACAGCTGCGCTTAAGTCAACCGGTTCCTCCCTTAGTCTTTTCTCCACTGCCTCTTGTAAGTCTTTTGAACCAGGAGCTCAACACCCAAACAGGCTGCGCTTCTTCAACCGGTTTCACACACAAAACATCTTTCCATGGTCAGAAATGTACATCATGTGTAGGCTCTGAATGACACAGGAATATACATCATGTGTAGGCTCTGATCAGCATGGACAATGTCCTTATTCTTTGTCTTGGACTGGTGATGAACAGAGACAACACTTGTGTACCTGAAACACCACTCAAACTCCAGCAAGAATTAGACCACACACACTAGGATCAGATCTTGATAACTCACCAATTCTGATCCCAATGATTTAAGAAAAGTAACCAGTGAATAAGTAACCAGAGAGTAAGTGAATGAGTAACAAGAGAGTGAGAGAATGAGTAACCAGAGTATTAGTAGAATGATCCATGGCATGGTCCATGATCAAACTGGGAGAGAACCAGTCACATCTGAGCTGATCCATCAACTTCACCCAAAAGGTCTCCATTGGTTCTAACTTCAGTATGCGCTTGCACCTCCAGGCAATAGACTCCTTCTGTCAAGCTGATGCATCGCTTTCCACCAGACTCTTCACACCAGGTTCTTCAAGCTGGGGCGATCGGTTCTAACTTCAGATATGTTCTGTGCCCATACATTTAACTTCATGCCTCAATGAGACTATGATCATATCAGTAATTTGAATCTGTAAACTTAGAACATCAAAGACAGAATCAGTGGTGGAACTTCCTAGTGAGGGCACACTCACGCTTGTGGAAGTTCCAAGAGTGCCAAAGAGAGTGAATGATCATTGTAAAATGAGAGAAAGAGATTGTAAGAATATGATAACAAGACTGAGAATATAAGTAACCAAAAGTGTCGTGGATGATGGTGAGATGGAGAGTATAAGCGGAAGCATCTTCAGTCCATGACCTTCGAGGTTCTATGGCTGAGAAAAACATCAAACCACAGCCCTAAGGTGTTCATGGTTGATCACCAATTCTGGAGGGGCAATGACTTCTCAACCAGTCTTTCATTACATGGATGCAAGGACATGCTCCCTTCAAGAGATTCCTGCAACCTTAACAACAACAATAACTCATTAAGAGATTAGATCACGCAAAGGTGATTTCTGGAGAACAGAACAAGAGTCAATGGAATACAATTCTTTATCCATCAACCAAGTTCAAAAGCCATAAAGGCCAAGAGAAGAAAACCTTTTCTTTCAAAGAAATCTTCTAAAGCAATTTTAAATTTTTTTTTTTTTTAAGGAATTAAAACCTTTTACAATGGCTTTAATAAACCAAGAATTCATCAAGAACTTATCAAAAATAATTTTAAAATACTTTTCCAGAATTTAAAAAAATACTTTCCAAAACCTTTTCATAAGGAAAATCAATTTTCAAAAAAAACAATTTCAAGAGTATTCAAACTCAAAACAATCCTTTAATTCACTCTCCATTCCTCAAGCATAGATTTTTACAGATTTAATAGCCCAAGCTTATTAAGAGAAACAAGAGGAGAGGAATAAAAGAGTTTCAAATCACAATGCAAAACATTTTTCAGAATTCAAAATCCTTTCAAAGAACACACATATCTTTGAAATCGATTTTTTTCAAGTGTTTTTCAAGACACAAGTTTAATCTTTTCTCCCTCCCTCAAGCAGGTATGAACAGACTTTATTCTTTCATCCAAAAGCTTAAACAATGAGGAGATCAAGGGGAGAGTCATTGATTTAAAAAAAACATTTAAAGACTTGCATCTTGAGTAAACACTCAGATTTTGAAATCATAACTCATCTAAACTCTCTACTGTCCAAGTTTTGAATCCTAGCCACATAGCTCCTCAAAACTAATTTAAGTCAGAGAGAGAGAGAGAGTTTCAGATGAAGAAACAGACACAAAAGAAGTGAGTTCATCCCAAGAAGAGCAACAAGGCTCTGATACCATGTTAGAATTCATGAGTGTTTGTCTCATGTCAAGAGAGTATTTAGTCAACTTGTGACTAAATTCCCTTCTACCAACAACAAGAACTCACAACTACAAGGAAGAGACAATCAACTTGTGATTGAATCCTCTCAGCAAAACACTCTACACACCATCTAAATCTAACAAGATAAAGTGGCTGTGAGATTGATACAAGAACTAGAATTAAACTATCTCTAGTATGAATCTATCCTTGTGAAGTAACACAACACTTATAGTTTGTGTACTTAAGACTAAAAAGAGATAGAATCAGTAAGCTAGAGTAAGAGAAGATTAATAAAGAGTTTAGAGGTGATTTTAACAAGTATTAGGCTGCCTTAAGAGAGGAAGAGCTAAGGTAGCCTCTAAACCATGATGCTTAACTCCTTACATTGTAAATATTGATTAAACACAAGCAAGAGAGAGAGAGCCACGAATTTAGAGTGAGAAACTTGTTCTTCTTACTTACTTCATTCAGAATCAAGATACAACACATATATAGAGTTTAAACTTGCATGAAAGGGGACAAGGAGACAAGAACATCATAATTGGGTTTGGAATAGTAATATCCACTTCCAACAACTCCAATTTGAATTTGAACTTGTAGATCCATATTTGAACTTCAAATCCCCTTCTAGAAGCTCTCTTATGCGTGCTCAGGTTGAGCTGAGAAAGCCTCTCAGCTTCCTTGCCTTCCAAGCCACTCTAGATTAAATCACTCTTGCTTGAGCGGGCAGCAGAACACCTGCAACTTGTAACTGGTGTAACTTCCAAACCATAACTCTTTTTGGACTGATTCCAATTCGCCGCGTGCCCTTGATGAGTGTAGAATGTAGGACAATTGGTTTCATGGTCAAATTCTTCATGGTTAAGAATTTACACCCCTTTTCCTGAGACATGCCAGTGTGAACTCCATCACTAGCATTTTTCTTCTTCATTCTAATATGTTGAAGCTGACAAATGAGCTGGTATGTATCAAAGGTATTCTCAAGCATCTGGAGATTGAACACACCTCTCCTATGACAATACATTGTGATAATCAAGCAGCAATTCATATTGCATCTAACTCAGTCTTCCATGAGAGAACTAAGCACATAGAAGTTGATTGTCATAAGGTGAGGCAGATGATTGTCTCAGGAGTGACATTGCCATGCTATACAAGGAGCGAGGATCAACTTGCGGATGTGTTCACCAAGGCTGCGAGATTAAAGACAATGGAGTCCATCCTTTCAAGGTTGGGACTCATTGATCTTACTCCAAACAACTGATCCCCTCGTCATGAGGTCTTTACTCTTTTCCTTATCAAGGTTTTATCCCTAAAGAAGGTTTTCTTTGGTAAGGTTTTTAATGAGGAAGATCTCATGGCATTCCAAGCTTGACTTGTTCCACATGGTCAAGCTTGAGGGGGAGTGTTGAAATAAGTGAGTACATGAAGACATTAATACCAAGAAGAGATCAAGAGAAGAGAGGAAGAAGACTTGAAGAAGACTCAGGCAGTTTGAAATTCAAAACTAGATCTGCTGGAAAACAGCTGTCATGCACTTATGTTTCTCTCTCTCTCTCTCTTCTATCTGTCTTTAAAACTCTTGTAAAGCCACGAAAATGATAATAAGAAGCTGAGTATTCTCTCCATTCTCTCTATTCTCTTTATTCTCCCTATTCTCTGTTTTTTTTCTCTAAAGATTTCAAATACTTGGCATGCTAGACTAGGTCATCCACACTCACGTGCATTAGGACTGATAATGCCTGATTTGATGCCCTTTGATCATTTGGAATGTGAAGCTTGCATATTAGGAAAACATTGCAAGTCTGTCTTTCCCACATCAGTAACAGTCTATGAGAAGTGATTTGACCTAGTTCACTCAGATGTTTGGTGCTCTCTGTTGACATGAAGAAATAAATGACAAGGAGAAGTTGTTGACAAGAAGACATGAATAGCAGAGTAGAAGAGATCAAGTCAAGAGGATCATCCAGAATGATCAAGTATAAACTAATCACTTGTCCGTACAGTTAGGTCAATGAGTGACCTAACGTGGCTTGCAAGACAAGGGAAGGTTTAACTTGAGAAGAAAGGAAGCTTAATCTGTTCAGAAGCAAAGGAGGATGTTGACAAGAAGCAAAGAGACGTTGGGGGATAAGTCACATGCTGAAGAATTCAAATGGAGAGAGGGGGGGGGCATCAGTCACCTGTCACTTTCCAACAAGGCTGGACGAGCCCCTGCTATTCTTCAGACTGCTCAGACCCATTTGTTTAATCTTTTCTCTGCTCAACTTGTCTGAATTGTTTATTAGTTCTTTTGTTTTGTTTGTCTATTAATAGACTTGTACTCAGAAACCACATTAAGCAAGGAAATAGATTTCCTCTCTCTCTCTCTCTTATTCTGGGCGAAATCCATCTCTCTCTTTCATGTTCTTGCTGTTCTTCATTTTCTCTACATAAACTAGACACTAAATCTCTCTATTTTCACATGGTATCAGAGCCATATGCTCTTGAGACCCAAATCTCTCTACTATTCTCACTTATTTCCGCAATTCTTTGAGTTTCATTTCTATTTTTGGCAAAGTTCATCTTGTTCTTCAGCTGTTCATCATTTCCAGCTCCAGAAATTTCCAAAAATGGAAAAGATGATGTCGACCAAGAAAATGAAGAAGGAGAATCTCATTCCAGTGACCCTAGAGGGTCCTAACTATCTTTTATGGTCAAGAGTGGCCAGAGTTACCTTGGGAAGTCATGGACTTTGGGACAGCCATATCATGGAGGCTGAAACTTCAAAGAGGATGGCTCAAGAGGATAGTCAGGCTACTTGCCTAAAGCATGAAGACAAGTGGGTTCAAGAGGAACAGCAAACACTTGGAATTATACACAGCTCTCTGTCTGAACAGATCTTGGAGGATCATTATCACCTCAGAACCGCCAAGAGTCTATGGGAGAAGCTTCAAAATGTTTATGGGAATCTATGGGAGAGTCTTCAAGCTGTCTATGAGCAAGACAAAGTTTTCAGTCTTCTCCTAAACCTGGATTCACCCTGCAATAGTCTGATAAGTTATATCATTCAAGAAAGGAAGCTTCCAAGTTCCCTAGGAAGCCAGCCAAGTACATTTCAGCTCAAGGAGTTTGAGCATCAAGTAATTACAGGAAGAACCATGTTATCAGCACTCTGTGGTGATTCTAATGAAGTAGGAACATGGAGGAGTATGGCAGGGGCGACCAATTCTGATAGTCCAGTGACCAGAAGAGACTTTGATTCCTTTATAAAAGCTGCCAAGGCCCTTATCTCACCCAAGGAGGTTGGTAAATATTCTCCTGACTCTAAACCCATCATTATAGATTCAGGAGCTAGCCATCACATGATTAGTGATAGGAGTTTGATTAGTGATGTCAAGCCTGCCTCAGGGAATGTGATTATAGCAAATGGAGATAAGGTTAAGATAGAAGGGATAGGGAACCTTAGGCTGTTTGATAGGGAATCATCTGCCTTATATATGCCTCAGTTTACATCTAATTTGCTTTCAGTAAGGAAGGCTACAGTTGACTTGAGTTGTCAGGTTGTATTCAGACCAGATGAGGTTGAGTTTCAAGATTTAAAGACAGGGAAGTTGATAGGAAGAGGGCACAGCCAGGATGAACTCTATCATCTCCAAAAGACAGAACCTTCTATCTGCATGATCAGTACAGCTACCGGAGTTGATAACAACACATGGCATGCTAGATTGGGACATCCCCATGCTAGAGCTTTAAATCTGATGCTTCCTGGTGTGGTGTTTGAGAATGATGTGTGTGAAGCATGTATCTTGGGGAAGCATTGTAGGACAGTCTTTCCAAGGTCTAGCACCATCTATGAGAAATGCTTTGACCTTGTTCACTCTGATGTGTGGACTGCTCCTTGTCTTTCCAGAGAAAATCACAAATACTTTGTCACATTCATTGATGAGAAGTCTAAGTATACTTGGGTGACACTGATTCAGTCTAAGGACAGAGTGCTTGAAGCTTTCAAGAATTTTCAGACCCATGTCTCCAACCATTTCAATGCCAAACTCAAGATTCTTAGGTCAGATAATGGTGGAGAATACACAAGTCAAGCATTCAAGCAGTATCTAGCTCAACATGGGATCATACATCAGACAAGCTGTCCTTATACTCCTCAACAAAATGGAGTAGCTGAGAGGAAGAATAGGCACCTGATGGAAGTAGCAAGGTCAATGATGTTCCACACTAATGTGCCAAAGAGATTTTGGAGTGATGCTGTCATGACTGCCTGTTATCTTATCAACAGGATTCCAACTAAGATCCTCAATGACATGTCTCCATTTGAAGTACTAAACTGCAACAAGCCATCTTTGGATCATTTGCGAGTATTTGGCTGCCTCTGCTTTGTGTTGATACCAGGGGAACTGAGGAGCAAGTTAGATGCAAGAAGTTCCAAGGCAATGTTCATTGGCTACTCTCCAACACAAAAGGGTTATAAATGTTATGATCCAGTGACAAGAAAGGTTTCCATATCAAGAGATGTGAAGTTTGTGGAGACTAAGGGATACTATGAGGAAAAGAGTTGGAATGACTTGAAAGACCTCTCTCAAGCATCAGACAAAGCAGCCAATCTCAGAGTGATTTTGGAGAATCTTGGCATCAGCATGACTCAGGCAAATCAGGAGACAAGGTCGTGTGCACCTGAAGCTACATCTGGTCAAGACACTGTGGTTGAGGAAGATGGGGCTAATGAAGCTGTAGAAGCCACTCATCCTGATCCTGAAGGGGGGAATCAACAAGAAACTCATGATCAGGATGAAAGGCAACAAGGACAATCAGAACCAGTAAATGATGAAGCAGAATCTGAGGAGGAAGGAGAGCCTGAAGCAGTTCAGCCTCTTAGGAGAAGTACAAGGCTGAGAAAGGATCCTTCAAACTGGATCAACACGAGGGTCTACTTCAACTCACAGGCAGTGGCTCATCCTATACAGGCAGTATGCTCATTGGCTCAGTATCCACAAGAACACCAAGTCTTTATTGGTCAACTGGATCAAGAGTACATTCCAAGGTCATATGAAGAGGCAATGGAGCTTGAAGAGTGGAGAGACTCTGTTGGGAATGAAACCAATGCTATGATAGTCAATGACACTTGGTATGAGGCTGAACTCCCAAAAGGCAAGAAGGCAGTGACAAGCAAGTGGGTTTTCACCATTAAGTACTTGGCAAATGGAAAGGTGGAGAGGCGCAAGACAAGGCTGGTTGCAAGAGGATTTACTCAGACATATGGAGAGGATTACATTGATACATTTGCACCAGTAGCAAAACTTCACACCATTAGGATCATTTTCTCAATTGCTACTAACTTGGAATGGGATTTGTGGCAAATGGATGTGAAGAATGCCTTTCTGCAAGGAGAATTAGAAGATGAGGTCTACATGCATCCTCCTCCAGGTCTAGAGCACTTGGTAAAACCAGGGAATGTGTTGAGGCTGAAGAAAGCAATTTATGGCTTGAAGCAATCACCAAGGGCCTGGTATTACAAGCTAAGCACCACACTGAATGGAAGAGGATTTAGGAAGTCAGAAGCTGATCATACTCTCTTCACATTGACTGGTCCACAAGGCATTGTGGTTATCCTGATATATGTAGATGATATTATCATTACAGGAAGCGACAAGGAAGGGATTCAGGCCACTAAAGCATTCCTGAAATCAGTGTTTGACATCAAGGATCTTGGAGAGCTGAAGTATTTCCTTGGAATTGAAGTGTGTAGATCCAAGGAAGGACTATTTCTGTCTCAAAGGAAGTATGCAATGGATCTGTTGAGAGAGGGAGGAGACCTTGGGGGAAGAGCAGCAAAGACTCCTCTTGAGGATGGCTACAAAGTGCTGCGAGAGGGAGAGTTTGAGAACACTCCATTTAAGGATGTCAAGAAGTATAGAAGAATGGTTGGGAAGCTCAATTATCTGACCATAACAAGACCTGACATTTGTTTTGCTGTGAACCAAGCCAGTCAGCACATGAAAGCTCCTACATTTCATCACTGGAATATAGTAGAGAGGATCATGAGGTATCTAAGAGAAGCTCCTGGTCAAGGAGTTTGGATGGGTTGCAATGGAAGCACTGAGGTTGTAGGATACTGTGATGCTGATTGGGCAGGAGATAGAGTTGATAGGAGATCAACCACTGGGTATTGTACATTCATTGGAGGCAACTTGGTAACATGGAAGAGTAAGAAGCAGAAGGTGGTGTCATGTTCTAGTGCTGAGGCAGAGTATAGAGCTATGAGGAAGCTCACTAGTGAACTCATATGGATCAAGAACCTACTGAGAGATTTGGGCATTGAGACAACAACTCCAATCACCATGCACTGTGATAACCAGGCGGCCATACACATAGCTTCAAACAATGTGTTTCATGAGAGAACCAAACACATTGAGGTGGATTGTCATAAGGTCAGGCAGGCTGTGGAGCAAAGGATCATCCTACCATGCTATACAAGAAGTGAAGACCAGTTAGCTGATATCTTCACAAAGGCTGCAAGTACTAAAGTATGTGAGTTCATTCATCCAAAGCTTGGGCTCATAGACCTAACATGTCACTGATCTCCCCTCCATGAAGTGTTCTACTCTTTTTCCTTGGCTTGGGTTTTCTCCCAAGTGGTTTTACCTAGCTCAGGTTTTAATGAGGGAATGCTTCATGGCTTCCAAGCTTGACCAGTCCCTATGGTCAAGCTTGAGGGGGAGTGTTGACATGAAGAAATAAATGACAAGGAGAAGTTGTTGACAAGAAGACATGAATAGCAGAGTAGAAGAGATCAAGTCAAGAGGATCATCCAGAATGATCAAGTATAAACTAATCACTTGTCCGTACAGTTAGGTCAATGAGTGACCTAACGTGGCTTGCAAGACAAGGGAAGGTTTAACTTGAGAAGAAAGGAAGCTTAATCTGTTCAGAAGCAAAGGAGGATGTTGACAAGAAGCAAAGAGACGTTGGGGGATAAGTCACATGCTGAAGAATTCAAATGGAGAGAGGGGGGGGGGGGGCATCAGTCACCTGTCACTTTCCAACAAGGCTGGACGAGCCCCTGCTATTCTTCAGACTGCTCAGACCCATTTGTTTAATCTTTTCTCTGCTCAACTTGTCTGAATTGTTTATTAGTTCTTTTGTTTTGTTTGTCTATTAATAGACTTGTACTCAGAAACCACATTAAGCAAGGAAATAGATTTCCTCTCTCTCTCTCTCTTATTCTGGGCGAAATCCATCTCTCTCTTTCATGTTCTTACTGTTCTTCATTTTCTCTACACAAACTAGACACTAAATCTCTCTACACAAACTGGACAAACTAAGCACCACACTGAAGAACAGCAAGAACATGAAAGAGAGAGATGGATTTCGCCCAGAATAAGAGAGAGAGAGAGAGAGAGGAAATCTATTTCCTTGCTTAATGTGGTTTCTGAGTACAAGTCTATTAATAGACAAACAAAACAAAAGAACTAATAAACAATTCAGACAAGTTGAGCAGAGAAAAGATTAAACAAATGGGTCTGAGCAGTCTGAAGAATAGCAGGGGCTCGTCCAGCCTTGTTGGAAAATGACAGGTGACTGATGGTCCCCCCTCTCTCCATTTGAATTCTTCAGCATGTGACTTATCCCCCAACGTCTCTTTGCTTCTTGTCCACATCCTCCTTTGCTTCTGAACAGATTAAGCTTCCTTTCTTCTCAAGTTAAACCTTCCCTTGTCTTGCAAGCCACGTTAGGTCACTCATTGACCTAACCGTACGGACAAGTGATTAGTTTATACTTGATCATTCTGGATGATCCTCTTGACTTGATCTCTTCTACTCTGCTATTCATGTCTTCTTGTCAACAACTTCTCCTTGTCATTTATATCTTCATGTCAACACAAAGTATTGCGTGAGGGGGAGATGGAAGATGGATTGTTTGAAGATGTCAAGCTCTATAGGAAAATGGTTGGAAAACTAATCTACTTAACCATTACAAGACCAGATGTTTGCTTTGCTGTGAATCAAGTAAGCCAGCATATGCAAGACCCGAAAATTCATCACTGGAATATGGTGGAAAGGATCTTGAGGTATCTAAGGGAATCTCCAGGTCAAGGTGTATGGATGGGATGCAACAGGAGCACAGAAATTGTTGGATATTGTGATGCAGATTGGGCTGATGATAGAGTAGACAGGAGGTCTACAACAGGCTATTGTACTTTCATTGGAGGCAACTTAGTCACTTGGAAGAAGCAAGAAGCAAAAGGTTGTATCATGTTCAAGTGCTGAGGCAGAGTATAGAGCAATGAGGAAGCTTACAAGTGAGCTCATTTGGATCAGGAACCTGCTTAGAGACTTGGGCATAGAGACTACATCACCAATCACAATGCATTGTGATAATCAGGCAGCTATCCATATAGCCTCAAACTCTGTGTTTCATGAGAGGACAAAGCACATTGAGGTGGATTGTCACAAAGTGAGACAAGCTGTGGAGCAACAGATCATATTACCTTGCTACACAAGGAGTGAAGATCAACTAGCAGATATCTTCACCAAGGGAGCAAGCACCAAAGTTTGTGAGTCCATCCATCCAAGGTTGGGACTCATAGACTTGTCCAGATCATGATCCTCTTAGCCATGAAGCATCTACTCTTTTTCCTTTGTGTGTTTTTATCCCATTGGGTTTTTGCACACAAAGGTTTTAATGAGGGATGTCTTCATGGAATCCAAGCTTAACCATGCTGTATGGCTAAGCTTGAGGGGGAGTATTGACAGAAAGACATAGAAGGGATGATGAGATAAAGAAAGAATTAGCATCTGGTCAAGTTGAAGTATTCAAGTCCGTACAAGCTTGGAAAGCAAGGCATTCCGTACATACTTGCATCTCAAGCTACCAAGGCTCAACCTAACTTACCTTGGAAGACAAGGGAAGTTCAAACTCTCCCAGATCAACCTCAGAGAGTCAGGGAGCCGTTGGGAGCTTGTCTGAAGCAAGAATAGTATTTAAATGGAAGAGATCACATGTTCCTTTTAGGGTGTGAACCATTTGTGAAGGGTCACTATCCCTCTGCCAGGCCAGAATAGTTTATTATATCTTCTTGTCTTGTTTCTCTTCATTTAGTCTATTTATATTGTATGCCTTAGACCAGAAATAATCAAGGAAAAGGGTTCCTTCTCTCTCTCTCTCTTTTGTACTCGAAATACCTCTCTCTCCCTCTCTCTCTCACGGATTCAACTCTCTCTCTCTCTGTTCTTGAACCTTTTCTTCTTTGTTCTTCACTGTTCTTCATTTACTTTCATGGTGCGGCCTGGATAGGCTTGTTCTCCACGGATCACTTGAAGGGGATTGATAGAGGGTTGATCTAGAGGCTACTAGCACTCGGATCTGATGATGAACTGCTCTCCTTGGCGATGGGGATGCCTTAGAGATGTGTTGCTACTCAATGACACAAGATTACCTTGTATTGTCGTTGATGGATCACAAGGAATTCCTTCCTTTAGATGAAGATCAATGTTCCTTTAGCTGAACAGAGAAAGCAGAAGACGAGACAAGCAAATTGCTAAAAGTTTTTCGAGATTGATTGAATGAGTTCCAAGCTGTCTGCGGCGCTTGCTTAAATAGAAAGCTACGTCTAACCCTAAACCTAAACCGAGTTGGTTTTGGTTTTGTCTAATCCTATTCCTAATTGGTTTACCCTGAATTCGAAAATCCTAAATCTAATTGTCTTTGGTTTACTTATTACAAATCGAGATCACATTAAACCAACATGCTGGTTCTTCACTCTTGATTGATTCTTCCTCTTGTCTCACGTGCTCAAGCAGAGCTAGTAAAGCTTGCCTCTGAGCTTTTGTCTTTGATCTTGTAATCGGTCCAACTGAGAAGATAAAGTCATCTTGAGCTGCATTCTGGTCCATCTCTTCCTCTCCACTCATCCAGTCGGCTACATAGGGATCTACTTGCTCTAGCTCCTCCATCAGCTCCTGGATCTCTCCCTGGTAAGCCTCCTCCTCTGGTTCCTTGGCGTCTTGGAAGTTGGATTGACTTGAGGTTGCATTTGACCCAATGGTGGTCGCACCAGTATCCTATCAACCATCTTCCAGTGATAGACCTTTGGATCCTGCATATGCTGACTCACTTGATTCACTGCAAAACATAAATCTGGTCTTGTGATAGTCAAGTAGATCAGCTTCCCAACCATCTTCCTGTATAGCTTAGCATCCTCAAACAACTGCTTCTCTTCAATCTCCCCCTCAAGTAGAACCGTATACCCTTCTTCAAGAGGTGTCTTGGCTATCTTTCCTCCAAGCACATCAGTCTCCTTCAACATATCCATCGTATACTTCCTTTGAGACATAAACAAACCCTCCTTAGATCTGCATATCTCAATCCCCAAGAAATACTTCATCTCTCCCAAATCTTTGATATCAAACACTGACTTGAGAAACTCCTTAGTAGCTTTGATCCCAGCCTTATCACTTCCTGTGATGATCAAATCATCCACATACACCAAAATCACAATGATCCCTGATGGAGTAACCAGAGTGAGGAGAGTATAATCCAGTTCAGACTTCCTGAACCCTCTCCCATTTAGAGTTTTACTCAGTTTTCTATACCAGGATCTAGGTGACTGCTTTAACCCATATATTGCTTTCTTCAATCTCAACACATTTCCTGGCTTCACTAGATGCTCAAGACCAGGGGGTGGCAGCATATAAACCTCATCTTCAAGCTCACCTTGCAAGAAAGCATTCTTCACATCCATCTGCCATAAATCCCACTCTAGGTTTGTAGCAATAGACAATACAATCCGGACTGTGTGAAGCTTAGCTACAGAAGCAAATGTGTCAATGTAATCTTCCCCATAAGTCTGTGTAAAGCCTCTTGCTACCAACCTGGTCTTCTTCCTATCAATCTGCCCATTTGCAAGGTATTTGATTGTAAAGATCCATCTACTAGTCACAGCCTTCTTCCCCTTAGGTAGTTCACTCTCATACCATGTGTCGTTTCTGATCATTGCATCCCTTTCATTACCCACTGACTCTCTCCATTCTTTATCCTTCATGGCTTCTTCATAGGATCTTGGAACCTCATTCTCATCCAATTTACACATAAACACCCTGTGTTCTTCTGGATAGTCTGCAAAGGAACACACGACTTGACAAGGATGCTTCACAGCCTGGGCATTGTAGTACACTCTCGTGTTTACCCAGTTGGAAGGATCCCTCCTAACCCTTGTGCTCCTCCGCAAAGGCTGAACCTCTTCTTGAACTTCTGGAGGAGGTGTCTCATTTACCTCCTCTCCACTATACTGATCCAAATTCTCAGCCTCATGTGTCACCTCTTGATCATGATGACCTGAATCCTCTTGGTGCTGCTCCTGCACTTCTGATTCAGACTCTTCTCCCCCCTCATGATCAAGAGGGGTGGTTCTTTCAGCTTCTCTAGCTTGATCAGAAGGAGGATTGCTCCTTCTTATCCCTTTATCTTGGGACATGTCTACCCCAATCTTCTCCAATAAGATCTTCAGATTCAATGCCTTATCCTGTGGTTTTTAGACATGTCTTCTAAGTCTTCCCATTTCTTTTCCTCATAATACCCCTTTGCCTCCATGAACTTCACATCTCTGGATACCAACACTCTCCTTGTCGCTGGATCATAGCACTTGTACCCCTTTTGAGTTACTGAGTAACCAATAAACATAGCTTTAGTACTCTTTGCATCCAGCTTGTTTCTCTGCTCTCCAGGAATCAAGACATAGCATCGACAACCAAACACTCTCAAATGATCTATGTATGGCTTGGTTTTGTTCAACACTTCATGTGGAGACAGATTCTTCAATATCTTGGTTGGAATCCGGTTGATAAGGTAGCATGCAGTCTGAACTGCATCACTCCAAAACCGCCTAGGAACATTAACATGGTACATCATGGATCTAGCAATCTCCATCAGATGCCTATTCTTCCTCTCAGCAACTCCATTCTGCTGTGGTGTGTAAGGACAACTCGTCTGATGAATTATCCCATGCTTGGCTAAGTGATTCTTGAAGGCATGACTAGTGTATTCTCCCCCATTGTCTGACCTTAGTACCTTCACAGTAGCATTGAAATGATTAGTAACATATGCTTGGAAGTTTACAAAGGCATCTAGCACTCTATCCTTAGATGGAAGCAATGTGATCCAAGTATACTTAGACTTCTGATCAATAAAAGTCACAAAATACTTCTGATTATCCCTAGACACACATGGAGATGTCCACACATCAGAGTGTACTAGATCAAAGAAGTTCTCATATATAGTCTCTGATGTTGGAAAGACAGTCCTACAATGCTTTCCTAAGATACAAGCTTCACACTCCAAATGATTGAATGATAAAGTAGGTAATATCAGTTCAATTGCACGACTATGAGGGTGACCCAATCTAGCATGCCAAGTAATGCTATCAATACTATCAGTAGCACTATTTAAACAAATAGAGTCAAAGGGTTTAGAAAGCTTAGTCGTTTGGAGATGGTAGAGCTCATTTCTGCTGTCTCCTCGGCCAATGACTTGTCCAGACTCCAAGTCTTGAAACTCTACTTCATTTGGCCTGAATACAACTTGGCAATTGAGATCCACAGTTGCTTTCTTCACAGATATCAGATTGGATGTGAATCGAGGTAGATAGAAGGCAGCTGAATCCTTTTCAAACAACTTCAGATTGCCTATCCCCTCTATTGGAATCTGATCACCATTAGCTATCCTGACATTCCCTGTGGTGGCTTTAATATCACTCATCAAAATCCTATCACAGATCATGTGATGAGTTGCTCCAGAATCAACTATAATAGGCTTAGTAGCCTCTCCACCATCACTAGAGTGTCTCCTTTGCTTCCTGGTAGTAACTAGAGCTTGAATATGCTCCATAAATGTCTCCCAATCCTTCCTTGTAATAGGACCATCAGCTCTTGATATCTCTGGTTCACTGGATCCCAATCTTTCTCCTAATGACTCACCCATGTAAGCTGAATAGGAGCATTCTCCTCTGACCATTTGCTGCGTCACTTCCTTGACCAGTATCTTTAGGTGCTTTTCTATACCAGCAAGATGTATGCTTGTCTTCCCAAACTTTCCCTTAGCTCTCTTGGCCATGGAAAGCTTTCTAAGTCTTCTTTTCTTGCGGCTCATACCACTCTTCTCACAAGCTGGTTGCTTGTTCCGTTTAGGACCCCTTTGTTCTCTTTGAACCAAAGCACCTACACCATCCGCATCAATCAGCTCAGACCACAAGTATCCAAGTATTCTTCTCAGCTGATTGAACTCGTCCTTCCTCTGCTCTAAGCCTCTGATAACCTTCTCAGCTTCACAGACCTTCATCAGTTTGGACTTGTTACCAAAAACTGCTTCAAGTTTCTCCCATATCTCCTTTGCGGCTTTACATTGTTGATAAACCTCCACAAACGATTTTGAGAGAGATCCATAGATGATCTCAAGTGTTTTTATGTCTTCTCTGACCCACTTGTATTCATCCTTCAGGTCATCT
>CAJHQP010008430.1:0-27010 GCA_905132765.1 Moricandia arvensis | reverse complement strand
CTACGTTAAAGATCCGTTTGAGTTAGAGTGGAATATTGCAATTCATATGCAGCGTAGAGACGTATTTGATATGGGTGGACCAAATTGGTCAGAACAGTTTGAATGATGAATCTGATCAAGATTGAAGTTTCCTTTCACTTATGAACAACTCGACTTTGAGTTTCCATAATTCAGGTTCGATCATTCCGGCTTTTTTCTTTTGTTTTACACATGCATGATGATGACAGTTGTTCTTTCTCTTTTAGTTTTTGCATAAGCTTGTTCAGGAATTGATTGTGTTTCTATATCGTTACAGCTCTAGACATCTACTTGATTTCTCACATCTAAAGAGCATATGTTTGACTCTTAACTCAGGTCCTAAGAGCAGGATTAACCGGGGTCTCTTAAAGGTGGGGTTCTTAGCTTTTCTAAGAGACGTATCTTAGCTTTTAACTAAGAAAAGCTAAGAACCGTCTCTTAAATAAGAACCATAAGAGCCGTCTCTTAGCGGGAAAAATGCAATTAAAAAGACAAATTTTTCGTTAAGAACTCCACCTTAAGAGACCTGGGTTAATCATGGCCTAACTGTTCAGTTTTATCTTTTGTCATCAACTTGTTTCAAGTGCATTTGAAGCTGTACTGAGTTCTGAATATTTTTTTATCTTCAGAAATTTGAAGCATACGATCAAAACGCATTGTAGTTGCTGGAGACAAGAATAGAGGGCAACATATACGTGGATCAAATTATTGTTTCGAGGCTACAACTAATTGTATTTTTTTTAAATTATTTGGCATGTATCAATCAAAATTTTGATTTCAGTTGCTGTCACCAAAATTTAAAATGTTTCTATCTGCAAGTGAGACACATCAATGTTGCTTTTGTAGGTGCTTGCATGTACGTGACATCTGGCTCTTTGAGAAGGCTATATATATATATATTCTATACAACAGCTTGCTGGTGTCTTCTATGATTTTGTTCCATTATACATTATCATTCTTCTATTCTCTCTTGCAACAATGCATGAATGTTATTTGACTAGGCATGATTAATGGACTACGTATCACCTTCTTTAGGAATACATATTTTTCCATAAATGTGAGTGCATGTAAAATAAATTGGATTATTTATAAATTCATCTAACGTTCAAAGTTCACATTTATAAATGCATCTCAGCATGTGCAATGTCATAAGCATGTACGTACATGCATGTTAATATATTTACAGGTTATAAAGTACACAAAATTTATCCAAATTTGACTATATTATATATTAAATAAAGTATAATAATAAAAATCATGAATACGTTTTGACACTTATATGCATCATGTAGTCAATATAGTTGTTTTAAGCCAATATAGTTGTTAGCATACATTTATGAAAAATTTCGTTGGGTAACAGTCTGAGTAAACTTCGGTCACATACATATGTATTAGTGAAAATATCTTTGTTTTTAAATCCCGCCACTACGCATTTTCTCTAGCATGATTTAATTATATACTAGGGGTTGGCCCGCCCTACGGGCAGGTAAGCCTACAATAAAGCTATCTTATATTTTAAAATAGTTTAATTTTATAAATCATCTAAAATAAGAAATATATTTTTAATTCAAAAAAGATATTTAAATTTTATTAAGTGTTGTTGGTTGGGTTGTAAATGTTATGATTTATAATTCTTCTTTTGATTTTTATTTCACTTTGATATAGTTGAAGTAAATTTTAAAAAAATATCACTGATACATTTTTCAAAGAGTTTCAAATTTTAATATTTTACACTAATTAAATTCTCACAATAATTAATTAATCCATCTCCAAGCTAAATCAATTGAAAATATAATAATAAAATGTGATAAAATTCTAAAGTTTATATTTTAAAGTACTATATAAATAGTTGCAATAATGTCATATATAATAATTAATATCTTTTATTTAACAACAAATGATGTTTCATAATATATGTTACTGTTGTTTGTTTGGCTCTCGATGGCCTCCTTATATCCTCATTTGCTGGAGTGTAAACTTATTAGTAAACTCAGCAAACTGTGATGCAAGGAAGTGAGGGATATTAGTAATGAGAAATATTTAATACGTAAGGCTAGAAGAAACAGGTAGGGAATCAACATGTGGGTCGAGTTAACCACGTATGCATTAAGCTAAAAGATAGTCACAGGTTCAATTTTCTTCACACCTTCATATTTGGTGGAACTTGTGAAGCAGTTCACGTCACCAACACCAAAACTACGCATGTATATATTTTTTGTGTTTTAGTTGTGTCTTTGAATAAATAAGATATAACTTATGACACGATCGAAAGACTTATTCAGATGGGCACTTGTGTTTGTCTTTGTCGAAATAGAAATGAGTGTCCGAAGTTGCATTCAGGAAGAGGCGGGCCTGGAAGATTGACAAAGATAGTTACAGATCACTATGGAACTGTAAACGTGTTTTAAAAATGAAGTTAAAAGATAGCGACATCTGACGATTTTTGGATTAATGATGGTGGCTACAATGACGTTAGGCTCGACGTGGAGTCGACTGACTTGTGCGTCATAGACTCAGAGATAAATTTTAGTATTACTGCGTTGAAGCGTAGATGCAGATTAAGAAAGTATCTTATTTAGCTTGGATAACAATCAGTACTGCGTAAACGGCAAATTGTACATGTCAATCTGGATGTTGATCATAATCTGTTGAGTGGTTTGGGCATGGTCCTTGGAAATTGTCTTGAAAGGCTAACAACGCCTATGATGCCTGCAAAGAGATGGTGAAAGAGTATTAATTAACTGTGCAAAAATAGTAATATTGTGTAAGTGTAAGTTCCTAGAATCACGTGGCAAGTGGGTATTTGTGTTTGCTAAAAGATATCAGCTTGAAGTGATGTGAATAGATTAACGACTTCAACAAACTTTGTTAGAATGTTGAATCGAATTGAAATGGGTGAAACTGAGAGATTGAAGTGAGTGTTGCTTAGCGTTACACGAAGACCACTGAGCTCGTAAGTAGCTCCCTCTTTCAAGTGTTAAGCCGATGCACATTGATAGATCTTTGGAGCAGCGTTGCCTGTTATTTTTTTTTTCTAAAAAATCAGCACTAATAAGTATATGAAACAAACAGAATTAAGCTAAAATATATCATTGAGTGAATATAGGAAACAAACCTTCTCATCAGTTTATGAGAAGGAACTGGAAAATCTAGAAGTTATCATCAAAGAAATTAGAAGAGAAACCTTTTCATCAAGGAGGAGCATGTCAAAACCATTAGCTTCCCCCCCCCCCCCCCTCCCTTCTTCAGGTTGCTTGTTCCCCAAAACGCAGCAGGGGGCGTGACCACAGTTTCAGAACAGTGTTTGAAAGAAGTATATGAGACGGACACCACTATCGTAGGTTGTGTTTGAAGAAAAAATATGATTGATTTCGTTGTTGCATTGAGCTTCGATTTCCTGGAGTTGGTGTTGTTCATCGCTGGGATGTTACAAAATTATAAAAGAGCTTCCGTCGGTTTACTTTGAAACATGAATGCTAGAGAGTGGGATAATTCACGTTAATGCATGGATTTAAGGAGCACATAAATGAAAACCAAAGCCGTTATAGAGAGTACTGCGAAAGAGGCATCATCTGAAGAAAAAAGAAACGACGCTGGAGCTTTGTTTGTCGTTATTCCTAATATATATATATATAAATATATATATATTGGGCATGAATAAAATAAATGCAAAAAACCCAAGTAATATATATTTTCTGTGTTAAATGTGAACATTGTCTATTGTATAGATGTTAACGATAAAAGGAGAACTGAGGAATGAGGATATGCCAGGTGTCTTTTTTGCCCCTATGGAAAAAAAAAAGTCTACTTTATTATATATATATATATATGTTAGTTATTTTTTTGCCCGCACTATACTTTTTAGACGGTTAAGGTACGTAGCTCTCCTGATCAAATTCATCCCATTTGGAATAACACTTCAATCTTGTTCTAGGTGAACGAGCTTTGAGTAGATTAATTTGATTCTCCAAATGAGTCTCTCTCCAAAAAGAAAAGAATTGCAATATATATATCTTTTTTTCTGAGATTCAACATTTTTATTGTTGAAACAAAAATGTCTCTAACATATATGTATCTTCTGTGAGGTTTAGTTAAATTTGTTTTGTCTTCTTCTTCGTTTCAAATTGTCGATCGTTGTAATAAATTTATAACAAGTTTTCTTATTTTTTTATTTTATTTAGGATTATGGATTTCATGGATTCAGAGGCACAACCTCCAGAAGATTCACCACATTTGGAAACAAATTAAAATGTGCCTCCTCCACTTGCTCCAGAATGTAAAAGCTTCAAATGGAAAATACAAGTCATAGGTATTATATCTAAATTGATCACTTTTAAATATTAATAGAAAATTATTTTCAAAGAAATAGTTAATTAGAGATTTCGTCCACAAGGTATAATCGCTTGATTTTCATTTTTTTATTTCATTTGGTATCTGATTGTCTTATTACAGATTCGATGTGGAAACATATAAGCAATATTTTTCTCTGCTTGAATCCATCTTATTTTCTCCTCGCTAGACTTCGTTTTTATATTATGTACTAATTCATTTTTATTGTATATGTGTTTATCAATGAGACTCTGAAGGCAATGTAGAAGACAAAATGATGACATCTAAAGATGTATGGAAATTTCAGAACAGTAAAGTGATTGTGCACTTTGATGAAAATAGCGGTCAACCAAATTGGAGATTCTGGTGGTTTACTTGGATCATGGTTAGGTCAATTAAGCAATGATGTGAATTTGCTACCTATCAATTACAGTGATTGGAGGTTGGTGAATAGTCACACTAAAAGAAAAGCATGGGGTGTTATTCAGGTAGCATGTACCATCTATTCTATCTCTATATATTTTCTTGATCAATCAATATTTTGTGATACATTTTTAATTGAATTGTTGGGTGCCTTTCCAGTCCAAATTATGGTTTCATGATCCAACGGTTAGAAAAGGATATGTGATGAGTGTATTAGGGATCAGGTGCAAAGAATGTCAAATTACGTCTTTGGAAAGAATACAAAAGAAATGATCTACTTCAAACATTGCAAAATCGACCTAATAATGTTCCTGAAGAACAATGGGAGCATTTCGTGTACATGAGATTTGCTGAAAAATGGAAGGTAAAATTTATTTATTGTACCTCTATATGTTGTATGCCTCTATATCAAACAATTAATATTTTTAAATTTGAGATTTCAGAAAATGCAAGGGTGAAATACAAAGAACCAAAAAAAACATACTATGCCTCATGTATGTGGAAGAAAGAGTTTCGCAAGAAAAAGAAATGAGATAGTAAGTAACATGCATAGTTATGATATAAAACTTGTTTATTATACTAATTTCATTTATTATTGTTTCTATGAAGACAATAAAAACTGGGAAGATTCCATGTCGAGCTGAGTTTTTTATTGAGACGCGCACGAAATCTGATGGAAGCTTTGTATGTGAAGAGGCAAAAACACGAGTGGTTAGTTTTATACAAAATCATCATTAATTGTTTCTTTGCCACTTAGTTTAACACTTACTTTTTGTATGTTTTTTAGGAAGCACTTACAACTTTGTTGAGTCAAAATACTCATGCCATAAGCCATTGTTACAAATACATGGGATGATGAATTTGCTCAACTTTTTGGTCCACAGCGTCCAGGGCGAGTACGTTGTGTTGGTCGTGGACTTATGCCATCAAAATTGGTGAGACGTTGTACTGCAACTAGACAAGAGGTAGAAAATTCTGAAATGGTTGTTGAGTTGAAAACACAAGTGAAAGAACTCCAGATCAAGTTAAGGGAATGACTACTTTCATCCAACAAATCTTTGGTACTTCAACTCGTGAACTAGTAATAAATAATAATAGTTTATGTATATATTATTATAAATTATATATAAAACTAATACACTAAAATAAATATTTAGGCAAGAGCATGAGCCACAAGTTTTGTTGTAGCTTTTACTAACATACCAAACCCATCTTTCTCGAACATACAAACTCTGTCTAATCCTAATCAGGTAAATATTATATTTTAATAAGGAACCATATGATATATAACAAGATATATTATTTATTTCAGGAAATGGAATGATGCAGGTGTCTATGGATATTCAAATGTGAAAATCCTCTTGATTCTCTTGATCTCCCCCTTCAGGATTAGGATGAATAACTTCTTCAGGTTCATTAAATTCATGAGAACCACCTTCTAAACCTTGTCTAGCTTCTAGTCCTGACGATTTTTCCTCTTGAGGCATACTGATCCTCAAGTTCTCCAAGATATGCCTTAGGTTTTCTGCCCTATCTGAGGCTCCTTGAGATAGATCCTTGAGATTTTCCCAACTCTTCTCTTCATAATAACCTTTGGATTCCATAAAATTGACATCCCTACAGATTAATACCCTTCTTGTTTCTGGAGGATAACATTTGTAGCCGTTTTGAGTAGTGGAGTAGCCAAGGAATACAACCTTAGTACTTCTAGTTTCACGCTTGTTTCTATGTTCACACCCAAATACACGAAAGTTGTTAATAGAGGGTTTCTTTTGTTCAATACCTCATATGGCGTGAGATCATTTGTGGGAGTCCCATTGATCAGATAGCAAGCTGTCATCACAACATCACTCCAGAAACGTTTACATACATTTGTGTAGAACATCATGAATCTTTCCAACTCAATTAAGTGCCTATTCTTTCTCTGAGCTACACCATTTTGTTGTGGTGTATATGGACAGCTGGTTTGATGAATGATTTCATGTTTGGCTAGGTGTGCTTTGAATGCAAGGCTTGTGTATTCTCCTCCATCATCTGACCTGGACACTTTGGAGTGGTTAGTTATGTAGTTTTCAAAATTAATAAAGGATGTTTTGATTGAATCATAGTTAACCAAGTATACTTAGATTTTTTAAAGGTAACAAAGTATCTATGATTCTCCCTAGAGGCTTAACAGCTAGCATTTTTAAAGGAAACATAATGCAGTAACAGGTTCAGCGCACAAGAATGGGGATGACCTAACCTAGCATGCCATAATACATCATTATTTAAAGAATAAGGTAAACTTGAACAGGTCCTGGTGTCTTCAAGTTGGTACAAGTCCTCCTTTGTAGCACATTTTCCAATCAAGTTAAGAGTCTCAGTATCCTGAAACATAACATCATTATGACTGAAAATAACCTTGCAGTTAAGATTAGTAGAAACTTTCTTAACAGATAATAAATTAGATGCAAAAGTTGGCATGTAAAATGCTTTTGTGTCTTTATCAAACAATTCCAGATTTCTTACACTTTTTATTTGGATTTTATCCTCATTAGCAATCATGACATTACCTAAGGCAGGCTCTACATTACTAATCAACGTAGCATCACTAATCATGTGGTGAGAAGCACCCGAGTCTATGACAACTGGCTTAATACTTGCAGATGCATTAGGCTGTCTATATGAAGTATTTAAAGAGGTACCAAGGGTGTTACCAGCGTTCTCCTTGAGGGATTTGATGAGAGAATCAAGGTGTGACCTCTTGATAGTCTCATCTTGGTTAGTCCTCACAGTATAACAGCCACTGAAAGCCAAGGTCTTACCTTCACCAGCTACATTAGAGCTCACTGGACGAGGAGTAGATGATTCACGCATTTCACTAGAGAAGTGAGCTCTTGCATCCATGTATGGTGTCCTAAACTTCTGAGGTTTGAGTTGAGGGTGAAGGATCCAGCCTTGTCCTTTCCATGACCTTTCTTCTTGCAGCGATCACACACACAAGTCTTCTTCTCTTCTGTTTATAGAACCCTTTGTTAGCAACGCCTTTAGCTTTGTTTGCCACGATGAGTTCTCCCTTTCCTCCAAAGAGATCCACTGAGCCTTGCTCTTTCTGAATCTAAGAACACACCTCTTCAAGTGTTGGAAGTTTCTAACTCATTAGAATGTGCTTGATTAGGTCATTATAACCAGGGTTGAGACAGCAAGGAAAAGACCTTGTCTTGTTCTCGCCTCTATTGAGCACATTGGGGTCGACCGTTCCTGGTCTCAGCATCTCTAAATCAGCCCACAAGGCTATGAACTTTCCACAATGCTGAGTGAAATCAGTGTCCTCTTGACTAAGAGTGTTGATAGCTTTATTAACTTCAAATACTTCACATGGGTGTTGAGAGCTTCGAACTTGCCATTCAGGTATGTGTACACAGTTTTCTCAATTGGTTCAGACTACTGAACATGTAAATAGGCAGAAAGCACTGGAAAAAAATGAGAGACTGGACAAAGACACCACGTGAATGCACTTATAGATGATGATTTCTGGAAAGTGGTGAAGGAGAAGAAACTCCAAGAATGAGACTTCGAAGTCAGAAGTTCTCACAGTGTCGATCGACCCCGAGACAGACTATCTCGACATCCGAGACAGAACGAAGATCAACATCAGAGGCTGAGCACCGATTTACACCCCATGCGGATTCTGTAGGATCTTGTGAAGTGACAAGCATAGATCGACACCCACACATGTTTGTTGATCAACAACTATCGGTAATCTAACGAGTGCGATTACCAAGTATTGATGTGAAGCAACTGAATGCTGCAAGACACTAGTCTCTGACATCACCAGCACCAACATGGGAAACTAATCAGCACCATGAAGATCAAACAGGGCCTAGGATCTTTGACAAGGCTACAAAGGGCAATTTTCAAGTGAAAGAAGAAAAAGGTTCCCAGCATCCAAGAAGAGAAGCTAATGAGAAAGAGCTGGATAGTTTCACCAAGAGGACAATGAGGATCCCTGTGAACATGCCATTTGATGAAACTTTTTGGACCCACCGGTTATGAATGCTTTTCAGAGAAAGTAGAGAGTCAGATGAGGACATTCAGCATTTTTTCTATCAAACCAGAGAGAAGCTGAAGCATAGGATTACATTAATGAAGAAGAAGACTGATCCTGGAAATTTCGTGGTTCCTTGCACTATTGGAGATCACAACTACCCTAACGCCCTCTGTGACACAAGTTCTTCAGTCAGGATTATTCCCAGGTATATGGCTGAGCAACTGAATTTGAAGATAAAACGTTCCAGTGATTCATTCACCTGCTTGGATTGTTCTAAGGTAAATTTAGGAGGAATTGTCAGAAACCTTCAAGTACAAATCTGCAATGTCTTAGTTCCAGTAGATTTCATGTCATGGATATGTAGATAGACTGAAATTATTCTCTATTACTTGGGAGAGCCTACATTTATATTGTAGGAGTTGTTTGCGACATGAAGACAAGCAGGTTATATATGTCACTCATTAGTGAAACCTATTTCTATGACCTTGTCCAAGTGGCCAAGGGAAACATGCCCTACATTTAGATAGGAGATGATCATGGGTTTGGCAGTTTGTTACTCTAATTCTGACGCAGAGCATGAAGATGATGGAGAAAAGTCGATCGACACCCAACCCACAATATCGATCGATAACCCTAAAATTCCAGTATATCAAGAGACTTTTTCAGTTGAGGCCATAATTCCACATAACAGTGTAGTAACATCTGTAGTACATGAAGACGAATATGAGGCATCGATCGACAATCAGCATCCGCCATAAAATTAAAAGTGGATGTTCCCTCGTGAATCTCATCACGATCGACACCCCAACATTCCAGAGTCCGGCCGATTCTACACAGAACAACCAGCTGCCCCTCCTAGATTCAAAAGATTTGGAAAACCAGGAAACACCCTTTCTACAAATGAATTTGGAGTTGTCAAAGACCAACAGAGGCACGCACATGCAATATATGGGAGGATCATCAATGTTTCTAAGAAAGACATAGCAGACATTTTAGAGATGACTCAAGGTTCAAGAAGGGTATACCTCAGTCTACAAAATACGATGGGCGTCTCACAATGACTAATCCGATTCCACTACAACTAGCAACCAAGGACATGATGGAAGAGATGATAGCTGGAGTATATACGTTGCAGGAAGTAATGATGGCAGACGTCTACAGGAGGGTAGATGATATATTATCCTATAGACAATAGGATTGGTTGGATACGTAAGTTCATTGACCACCTTGGAGAAAGATTGGATCAGATTTATATTACCATGGAAAGGGCTCGAGAGACAGAGAACCAAAGGAGAGAAAGCCAAACGGGGTTTCTAGGCACATGGTTTGAAATGTTCGAAGAAGATGTGGAGACTTATTTTCCAAAAGTGTTCCATTACCTCCTTACTAGTCCAAAACATCCAAAACGTCAAGCTATAGACTATAAACAAGTTCTTGATGGGAGGCAACCCATTTAGTAAGTTTTAGATTCATTTTTATTTTTTTTATTATTAATGATTTTTTGTATTTATTTTAGTGTAGGTTAAAACCGACCCGAGGAGACGCAACTGCATAGAGAATCGATCAATACTTGATCACCGCCTATCGACAGACCGACCCGAGTATCGATCAATCGTCACTTAGCTGTGCCGATCGACATTCACCATCAGCGAGCAAGTATAATGTTTTTCCTTTTTAAATTTGTCCACATGATTCATTTTCCCACCAATCTGAGACTGAGAAACACTCAAGACAGTTTTGTTTAAGTCTAGGGGACGTTTACTGATATTGTTTTTATTTCTAGTTATATTTTTATGGTTTTTATTGAGTATTTATAGATTCAAGAAGGAGATTATTGTTGGAGATGGATTGCAATCCCTTCTCAAGGCCCATTGAGTGAGAAGTCGGCCCAAAGAATCGGAGCATTGGGAGAGCCCATGAGCCGATTGCGGGAAAAGGACAATGGCTCGACCCCGAGCCGACGGAAAGTTGGTCGTACGGACTGGCTGCTCGCAGTGTGAAGCGAGCTCAGAAGTCACGCTCCGACTAAGCCGGTCAGCCGTAGTCCGCTTCGAGCATATTGGTCGGCCCATGAGAAAGCCCGGCCCAACAGAGGATAGACTACGAGCTAGGGCGAACAGGACCAGAGAGGAGTTATAAAAGAAGGGAGAGAACGAACGGAGGAGGCAAGTTTTTTGGGAGTTAGACCTAAGAACAGAACATTGTAAACCTAAGACAAAGAACATTTAATAAAAGAGAGTAAAATCAGTTTAAGTGATAAAATGTCTTCGTAAGCAAACCCACAAACCAAGCTAGATCGTGATAAACATCACCCGACCAGTTCTAGATACAACAATTATGATTTTTAATTTTTACTTATTATTTAACCACTCTATTGAACCATTCTTAGACTTATTGAGTACAAAGTTTACTAGAGATTACCAAAGTGGATCACCTGCCAGTCATATCCACACTTGTTGAGAATGTTTAAAGGAATCAAAGCTGACCTCCAACCTAGTTGAACCTAATTTTCTTGCTTTGGGGTTTGGTATACACTGGATCGGATTCCTCGTGAAAGTTTGAAAGGTAAAAGTCTGTGGGTTTATGGTTCCCTTCTCTCTCTCTCTCTCTCTCTCTCTCTCTCTCTCTCTCTCTCTCTCCCTCTCTCTCTATCTCTCTCTCTCTTCAGCATCTAGAAAAGAAAAGATTGAGATGATTTCTTGAAAAATATAGAGGGGTAGGTACACTACCGATGATCCCATTATTCTAAATCATAAGGAATGATCACACATTGAGGAAGCGATAGTTAGGTAAATTACCGATGACCCCACTATTCGCCTACAATTTGTCAAAAAAAAAAAGAAAGAGAGAAAGAAGATGAACAAGATGGACTGCAGCAACGTCATTGATTCATTGGAAAGAAAAGATTCAGAGAAGAGAGAAAGAGGGAAGAAAGGGATCAGAGAAGACAACATGTGTGTTCAAAATACTCGCTAGAGTAAGAGTCCATGTGTCAAGTGATCGATACTCCCAAGGTAAAGCATGCAACCTTCTTATATGTAAGAAATGAGGTTAGTAGAGGGATGAGTCAGATAATATTAGCTAAGTTGCATGTAGAATGGATTTGATTGCTAAGCTAGGATAGGGTATATAAAGTACCTATGAGGTAGCATTTATCTGGTGTGGCTGCAACATTACAGAGGTGATAGTAATAACTTAAAGATTTTGTGAGTCCATGCGATTTCTAACATTTTTTTTTTGATAGTGATATTATTCTTGACAACAAACAAAAGGATAAGTCTTTTTTAGTGATACCATGGATTTTACCACTTTTAGGCCATGTTATATGTGCTTTCAGATACCATTGTATGTGTTGAAGTCTATTTTAGAGTGCTTTCCGGTCTAGGGTAGGTTCTGGAACAATGTGGAGAATTATGGAGCATTTGGAGCTTAATGATTAAGAAACTCGTACAGCTGAAGAATCGGAAGGCAGAGTCGAGATTTGAGATGTCTGTCAATCGAAAACACTATGTTGGTATTAATCGACAGCGACGCAAAGGATTGGGACAACTATTCATGACCGACTGAAGGCCTAGAGTCCACATAATTACCAGACTACTCATGGCCGATTTATACCTAGTATTTATGTGTTTTGCCATTGTTTGGGCAGAACACTATCATTTTACAATACACAAAATGTTTCACCATACTTAGAAGCTTTTAATAGTTTTGGAGAGAAGATCAAGACTCCTTCAGAGATTGTATTGTAACTCCATTGTTTTCTTACGTTGTTATATTTATGCATTCTATTCAGATATCTAATATGCATTGCTTGATTATGCCTGAGTAGTCTTCTTTATTAGAGATATGGTTTTATGAAGGTTTATAGCTATTTCTAATTATAGAACTTTTAGGGTAAATCCATAAGGATCCGTCATCAGAATCGATCTCAATGCTTGCGCTCTAGAGTAGCTAATTAGAACTCTGAACTTAGGATATAGATAAATGACAGTAGGATCTATACCTGATAATAATTATGTTGAGGTAGGTTGTTAGATGCCAAGTCAAAATGTGGTCTATATTTAACTTAGTGAACACATGAATATGACGACAATGCCTTGTCTAAGGTAGTATCAAGCAACACTCTTGCCATAGTATCGATCGACACTCGTTCTTTGCTAGCAGGTCGAAAGTTGGACCAAAGACTTAGTCATCTGATTAAACTCGCAGTGATAGTTGACATCTTGCTTTAGTATTCGAGTTCTAGGACGGTTATACCACATATCCTTAGAATCTATATGAAAATACAATAACTTGAAACTCTAGATGTAGCTATTTATTTTCATAAGTTTACAAACCCACTCTCAATTGATTTCTATATGTTACTGCTTTACAGTAACTTGTTTACCTTTAATTCATTATATTTATAATCTATTGTGTACCAACGTCCATGTGTACTCGGTCCCTAAGTACTACAATTGATCCTCTTATTTGAGAGATTAAAGTTTCTCATAGGGTAATTTCAGTGATATCTACCCCTAAACACTCTTAATTCCACCATAATTGTCGAGTTTTTACGACCCTAGCATTGTTTACCGCTTGATAACCTGCCCAGGGTTACAGAGAATGAATGCTCTCAATCAACGTGCGGGTCTTCCGCACGTACTACTAAGTAATAACGGTATTCAAGGCGAAGTAGCAGGCGACGGCGTGCGAGCACGCGAGGATGGGTGGAAAAGAGAGAGGATGTCTTCTCTATAACGATCGTGACGATTAAACAAAAAATTCAGGGGTAAACAATGCTAGGTGTAAACAATCGACAATTAATGGTGGAATTAAGAGTGTTTAGGGGGTTATCAGATATCAACTGGAAGATTACCGCTATGAGACCACGTTTAAGATCTCTCAACGTGAGAGGATCATTGTAGTACTTAGGGTGGAATATCCGCGTACACATGGACGTTGGTACACAATAGATTTATAATCATAATGATTAAGTAAAGCAAGTTACTGTCACTATACAGTAAAACAATATATAATCAATTGAGAGTGGGTTGTAAACTTATGAAATAATAGCTACAATCTACGAGTTTCGTCAAGTATTGTATTATTCATATAGATTCTATGGATATGTGTAACACCGTCCTAGAACCTCGAATACTAAAGCAAGAATGTCCATCACCTATCACACGCAGCGATTTAGATCAGACTGACTAAGTCTTTGGTGCCAACTTCGACCTGCTAGCAAAGAACATGAGTGTCGATACGATACTCATGCGCAAGAGTGTTGCTGATACTACCTTAGACACACGCATGATCGTCATATCCAATGTGTTCACATAATGGGTACTATAGACGCACATTTTGACTTTTGCATCTACAATCCTACCGTCAATACATAATTATTATCAGGTATATGATCCTACTGTCATTTATCTATATCCTAGCGAAGTTCACGAGTCTACAGTTAGCCTAATCTCTATGAGCGCCAAGAGCATTGAGATCTGATCTGATGACGGATCCTTATGGATTGTACCCTAAAAGTCTATAATTAGAACTAGCTAAAAACCTTCATAAACCAATATCTCTATAAAGAAGACTACTCAGGCATAATCAAGCAATGCATATTAGATATCTGAATAGATGCATAATTATAACAACGTAAGAAAACAATGGAGTTAACATACAAATCTCTGAAGGAGTCTTGATCTTCTCTCCAAACTATTAAAAGCTCTAAGTATGGTGAAACATTTGTGTATTGTCAAATGTATAGTGTTCTGCCCAAACAATGGCAAAACACATAAATAACTAGGTATACTAAATCTGGCCATGAGTAGTCTGGTAATTATGTTGGACTCTAGGCTACAAGTCGGTCATCGATAGTTGTCCCAATCCTTTGCGTCGCTGTCGATAATGACCAACATAGTGTTTTCGATTGCAGACATCTCAAATTCTCGACTCTGCCTTTCCGATTCTTCAGCTGTAACGCAGTTTCTTAATCATTAAGCTCCCAAAAATGCTCCATAAATTTCTCCACATTGTTCAGAACCTACCTAGACCGGAAAGCACTCTAAAATAGCACTTCAAACACCATACATGGTATCTGAAAGCACATATAACTATGGCCTAAAAGTGTTAAAATCATTGGTATCACTAAAAAAGACTTATCCTTTTGTTTGTTGTCAAGCAAATAATATCACTATCATGTTAGAAATCGCATGGACTCACAAAATCTTTAAGTTATTACTATCACCTCTGTAATGTTGCAGCCAATCCAGATAAATGCTAACCTCATAGGTACTTTAATATACCTATCCTAGCTTAGCAATCAAATTCATTCTACAATGCAACTTAGCTAATATTATCTGACTCATCCGCTCTCTATAACCTCATTTCTTACATATAAGAAGGTGCATGCTTTACTTGGGAGTATCGATACACTTGACACATGGACTCTTACTCTAAGCGAGTATTTTGAACACACATGTTGTCTTCTCTGATCCCTTTCTTCCCTCTTTCTCTCTCTTCTCTGAATCTTTCTTTCCAATGATCAATGACGTTGCTGCAGTCCATCTTGTTCATCTTCTTCTCTCTCTTTTCTGACAAATTGTAGGCGAATAGTGGGGTCATCGGTAATTTACCTAACTATCGCTTCCTCAATGTGTGATCATTCCTATGATTTAAGATAATGGGATCATCGGTAGTGTAACTACCCCTCTATATTTTTTTCACAGAAATCATCTCAATCTTTCTTTTCTAGATGCTGAAGAGAGAGAGAGATAGAGAGAGAGGGAGAGAGAGAGAGGAGAGAGAGAGAGAGAGTAGAGAGAGAGAGAGAGAGGAGAGAGAGAGAAGGGAACCATAAACCCACAGACTTTTACCTTTCAAACTTTCACGAGGAATCCGATCCAGTGTGATACCAAACCCCAAAGCAAGAAAATTAGGTTCAATCTAGGTTTGGAGGTCAGCTTTGATTCCTTTAAACATTCTCAACCAAGTGTGGATATGACTGGCAGGTGATCCACTTTGGTAATCTCTAGTAAACTTTGTACTCAATAAGTCTAAGAATGGTTCAATAGAGTGGTTAAATAATAAGTAAAAATAAAAATCATAATTGTTGTATCTAGAACTGGTCGGGTGATGTTTATCACGATCTAGCTTGGTTTGTGGTTTGCTTACGAAGAACATTTTATCACTTAAACTGATTTACTCTCTTTTATTAAATGTTCTTTGTCTTAGGTTTACAATGTTCTGTTCTTAGGTCTAACTCCCAAAAACTTGCCTCCTCCGTTCGTTCTCTCCCTTCTTTTATAACTCCTCTCTGGTCTTGTTCGCCCTAGCTCGTAGTCTATCCTCTGTTGGCCGGGCTTTCTCATGGGCCGACCAATATGCTCGAAGCGGACTACGGCTGACCGGCTTAGTCGGAGCGTGACTTCTGAGCTCGCTTCACACTGCGAGCAGCCAGTCCGTACGACCAACTTCCGTCGGCTCGTCGGCTCGGGGTCGAGCCGTTGTCCTTTTCCCGCAATTGGCTCATGGGCTCTCCCAATGCTCCGATTCTTTGGGCCGACTTCTCACTCGGATGGGCCTTGAGAAGGGGATTGCAATCCATCTCCAACATAATCTCCTTCTTGGATCTATAAATACTCAATAAAACCATAAAAATATAACTAGAAATAAAACAATATCAGTAAACGTCCCTAGACTTAAACAAAACTGTCTGAGTGTTTCTCAGTCTCAGATTGGTGGGAAAATGAATCATGTGGACAATTTAAAAAGGAAAAACATTATACTTGCTCGCTGATGGTGAATGTCGATCGGCACAGCTAAGTGACGATTGATCGATACTCGGGTCGGTCTGTCGATAGGCGGTGATCAAGTATCGATCGATTCTCTATGCAGTTGCGTCTCCTCGGGTCGGTTTTTACCTACACTAAAATAAATACAAAAAAATCATTAATAATAAAAAAATAAAATGAATTTAAAACTTACTAAATGGGTTGCCTGCTTGTTTATAGTCTATAGCTTGAAGTTTTGGATGTTTTGGACTAGTAAGGAGGTAATGCAACACTTTTGGAAAATAAGTCTCCACATCTTCTTCGAACATTTCAAACCATGTGCCTAGAAACCCCCGTTTGGCTTCTCTCCTTTGGTTCTCTGTCTCTCGAGCCCTTTCCATGGTAATATAAATCTGATCCAATCTTTCTCCAAGGTGGTCAATGAACTTACGTATCCAACCAATCCTATTGTCTATAGGATAATATATCATCTACCCTCCTGTAGACGTCTGCCATCATTACTTCCTGCAACGTATATACTCCAGCTATCATCTCTTCCATCATGTCCTTGGTTGCTAGTTGTAGTGGAATCGGATTAGTCATTGTGAGACGCCCATCGTATTTTTTGTAGACTGAGGTATACCCTTCTTGAACCTTGAGTCATCTCTAAAATGTCTGCTATGTCTTTCTTAGAAACATTGATGATCCTCCCATATATTGCATGTGCGTGCCTCTGTTGGTCTTTGACAACTCCAAATTCATTTGTAGAAAGGGTGTTTCCTGGTTTTTCCAAATCTTTTGAATCTAGGAGGGGCAGCTGGTTGTTCTGTGTAGAATCGGTCCGGACTCTGGGAATGTTGGGGTGTCGATCGTGATGAGATTCACGAGGGAACATCCACTTTTAATTTTATGGCGGATGCTGATTGTCGATCGATGCCTCATATTCGTCTTCATGTACTACAGATGTTACTACACTGTTATGTGGAATTATGGCCTCAACTGAAAAAGTCTCTTGATATACTGGAATTTTAGGGTTATCGATCGATATTGTGGGTTGGGTGTCGATCGACTTTTCTCCATCATCTTCATGCTCTGCGTCAGAATTAGAGTAACAAACTGCCAAACCCCATGATCATCTCCTATCTAAATGTAGGGCATGTTTCCCTTGGCCACTTGGACAAGGTCATAGAAATAGGTTTCACTAATGAGTGACATATATAACCTGCTTGTCTTCATGTCGCAAACAACTCCTACAATATAAATGTAGGCTCTCCAAGTAATAGAGAATAATTTCAGTCTATCTACATATCCATGACATGAAATCTACTGGAACTAAGACATTGCAGATTTGTACTTGAAGGTTTCTGACAATTCCTCCTAAATTTACCTTAGAACAATCCAAGCAGGTGAATGAATCACTGGAACGTTTTTATCTTCAAATTCAGTTGCTCAGCCATATACCTGGGAATAATCCTGACTGAAGAACTTGTGTCACAGAGGGCGTTAGGGTAGTTGTGATCTCCAATAGTGCAAGGAACCACGAAATTTCCAGGATCAGTCTTCTTCTTCATTAATGTAATCCTATGCTTCAGCTTCTCTCTGGTTTGATAGAAAAAATGCTGAATGTCCTCATCTGACTCTCTACTTTCTCTGAAAAACATCCATAAATCGGTTGGCCCAATAAGCTTCATCGAATGGCATGTTCACAGGGATCCTCATTATCCTCTTGGTGAACTTTCCATCTCTTTTCTCATTAGCTTCTCTTCTTGGATGCTTGGGAACCTTTTTCTTCTTTCACTTTGAAAATTGCCCTTTGTAGCCTTGTCAAAGATCCTAGGCCCTGTTTGATCTTCATGGTGCTGATTAGTTTCCCATGTTGGTGCTGGTGATGTCAGAGACTAGTGTCTTGCAGCATTCAGTTGCTTCACATCAATACTTGGTAATCACACTCGGTAAGTAACCGGTGGTTGTCGATCAACAAACAAGTGTGGGTGTCGATCTATGCTTGTCACTTCACAAGATCCTACAGAATCAGCATGGGGTGTAAATCGGTGCTCAGCCTCTGATGTTGATCTTCGTTCTGTCTGGATGTCGAGATAGTCTGTCTCGGGGGTCGATCGACACTGTGAGAACTTCTGACTTCGAAGTCTCATTCTTGGAGTTTCTTCTCCTTCACCACTTTCCAGAAATCATCATCTATAAGTGCATTCACGTGGTGTCTTGTCCAGTCTCTCATTTTTTTTCCAGTGCTTTCTGCCTATTTACATGTTCAGTAGTCTGAACCAATTGAGAAAACTGTGTACACATACCTGAATGGCAAGTTCGAAGCTCTCAACACCCATGTGAAGTGTTTGAAGTTAATAAAGCTATCAAACACTCTTAGTCAAGAGGACACTGATTTCACTCAGCATTGTGGAAAGTTCATAGCCTTGTGGGCTGATTTAGAGATGCTGAGACCAGGAACGGTCGACCCAATGTGCTCAATAGAGGCGAGAACAAGACAAGGTCTTTTCCTTGCTGTCTCAACCCCTGGTTATAATGACCTAATCAATCACATTCTAATGAGTGAGAAACTTCCAACACTTGAAGAGGTGTGTTCTTAGATTCAGAAAGAGCAAGGCTCAGTGGATCTCTTTGGAGGAAAGGGAGAACTCATCGTGGCAAACAAAGCTGAAGGCGTTGCTAACAAGGGTTCTATAAACAGAAGAGAAGAAGACTTGTGTGTGTGATCGCTGCAAGAAGAAAGGTCATGGAAAGGACAAGGCTGGATCCTTCACCCTCAACTCAAACCTCAGAAGTTTAGGACACCATACATGGATGCAAGAGCTCACTTCTCTAGTGAAATGCGTGAATCATCTACTCCTCGTCCAGTGAGCTCTAATGTAGCTGGTGAAGGTAAGACCTTGGCTTTCAGTGGCTGTTATACTGTGAGGACTAACCAAGATGAGACTATCAAGAGGTCACACCTTGATTCTCTCATCAAATCCCTCAAGGAGAACGCTGGTAACACCTTGGTACCTCTTTAAATACTTCATATAGACAGCCTAATGCATCTGCAAGTATTAAGCCAGTTGTCATAGACTCGGGTGCTTCTCACCACATGATTAGTGATGCTACGTTGATTAGTAATGTAGAGCCTGCCTTAGGTAATGTCATGATTGCTAATGAGGATAAAATCCAAATAAAAAGTGTAAGAAATCTGGAATTGTTTGATAAAGACACAAAAGCATTTTACATGCCAACTTTTGCATCTAATTTATTATCTGTTAAGAAAGTTTCTACTAATCTTACTGCAAGGTTATTTTCAGTCATAATGATGTTATGTTTCAGGATACTGAGACTCTTAACTTGATTGGAAAATGTGCTACAAAGGAGGACTTGTACCAACTTGAAGACACCAGGACTGTTCAAGTTTACCTTATTCTTTAAATAATGATGTATTATGGCATGCTAGGTTAGGTCATCCCCATTCTTGTGCGCTGAACCTGTTACTGCATTATGTTCTTTAAAAATGCTAGCTGTTAAGCCTCTAGGGAGAATCATAGATACTTTGTTACCTTTAAAAAATCTAAGTATACTTGGTTAACTATGATTCAATCAAACATCCTTTATTAATTTTGAAAACTACATAACTAACCACTCCAAAGTGTCCAGGTCAGATGATGGAGGAGAATACACAAGCCTTGCATTCAAAGCACACCTAGCCAAACATGAAATCATTCATACAAACCAGCTGTCCATATACACCACAACAAAATGGTGTAGCTCAGAGAAAGAATAGGCACTTAATTGAGTTGGAAAGATTCATGATGTTCTACACAAATGTATGTAAACGTTTCTGGAGTGATGTTGTGATGACAGCTTGCTATCTGATCAATGGGACTCCCACAAATGATCTCACGCCATATGAGGTATTGAACAAAAGAAAACCCTCTATTAACAACTTTCGTGTATTTGGGTGTGAACATAGAAACAAGCGTGAAACTAGAAGTACTAAGGTTGTATTCCTTGGCTACTCCACTACTCAAAACGGCTACAAATGTTATCCTCCAGAAACAAGAAGGGTATTAATCTGTAGGGATGTCAATTTTATGGAATCCAAAGGTTATTATGAAGAGAAGAGTTGGGAAAATCTCAAGGATCTATCTCAAGGAGCCTCGGATAGGGCAGAAAACCTAAGGCATATCTTGGAGAACTTGAGGATCAGTATGCCTCAAGAGGAAAAATCGTCAGGACTAGAAGCTAGACAAGGTTTAGAAGGTGGTTCTCATGAATTTAATGAACTGAAGAAGTTATTCATCCTAATCCTGAAGGGGGAGATCAAGAGAATCAAGAGGATTTTCACATTTGAATATCCATAGACACCTGCATCATTCCATTTCCTGAAATAAAATAATATATCTTGTTATATATCATATGGTTTCCTTATTAAATATAATATTACCTGATTAGGATTAGACAGAGTTTGTATGTTCGAGAAAGATGGGTTTAGTATGTTAGAAAAGCTACAACAAAACTTGTGGCTCATGCTCTTGCGTAATATTTATTTTAGTGTATTAGTTTTATATATATTTATAATAATATATACATAAACTATTATTATTTTATTACTAGTTCACGAGTTGAAGTACCAAAGATTTGTTGGATGAAAGTAGTCATTCCTTAACTTGATCTGGAGTTCTTTCACTTGTGTTTTCAACTCAACAACCATTTCAGAATTTTCTACCTCTTGTTAGTTGCAGTACAACGTCTCACCAATTTTGATGGCATAAGTCCACGACCAACACAACGTACTCGCCCTGGACGCTGTGGACCAAAAGTTGAGCAAATTCATCATCCCATGTAATTTGTAACAATGGCTTTATGGCATGAGTATTTTGACTCAACAAAGTTGTAAGTGCTTCCTAAAAAACATACAAAAAGTAAGTGTTAAACTAAGTGGCAAAGAAACAATTAATGATGATTTGTATAAAACTAACCACTCGTGTTTTTGCCTCTTCACATACAAAGCTTCCATCAGATTCGTGCGCGTCTCAATAAAAAACTCAGCTCGACATGGAATCTTCCCAGTTTTTATTGTCTTCATAGAAACAATAATAAATGAATTAGTATAATAAACAAGCTTTTATATCATACTATGCATGTTAAACTTACTATCTCATTTCTTTTTCTTGCGAAACTCTTTCTTCCACATACATGAGGCATAGTTATGTTTTTTTTGGTTCTTTGTATTTCACCCTTGCATTCTTCTGAAATCTCAAATTTAAAATATTTAATTGTTTGATATAGAGGCATACAACATATAGAGGTACATATAAAATTTTACCTTCCATTTTTCAGCAAATCTCATGTACACGAAATGCTCCATTGTTCTTCAGGAACATTATTAGGTCGATTTGCAATGTTTGAAGTAGATCATTCTTTTGTATTCTTCCAGACGTAATTTGACATCTTTGCACCTGATCCTAATACACTCATCACATATCCTTTTCTAACGCGTTGGAATCATGAAACATAATTTGGACTGGAAGGCACCCACAATTCATTAAAAATGTATCACAAATATTGATTGATCAAGAAAATATATAGAGATAGAATAGATGGTACATGCTACCTGAATAAACCCATGCTTTTTCTTTTAGTGTGGACTATTCACAACTCCAATCACTGTAATTGATAGGTAGAAAATTCACATCATTGCTTTGCTTAATTGACCTAACCATGATCCAAGTAAACCACCAGAATCTCATTTGGTTGACCGCTATTTTCATCAAAGTGCACAATCACTTTACTGTTCTGAAATTTCCATACATCTTTAGATGTATCATTTTGTCTCTACATTGCCTTAGAGTCTCATTGATAAACAATATACATAAATGAATGTAGTCATAATATAACGAAGTCTAGCGAGGAGAAAATAAGATGGATTCAAGCAGAGAAAAATATTGCTTATATGTTTCCACACGAATCTGTAATAAGACATCAGATACATGAATAAAAATGAAAATCAAGCGATTATACCTTGTGGACGAAATCTCTAATTAATTATTTTCTTTGAAATAATTTTTCTATTAATATTAAAAGTGTCAATTTAGATATATACCTATGATTGTATTTTCCATTTGAAGCTTTTACATTCTGGAGCAGTGGAGGAGGCACATTTTTAATTTGTTTCAAATGTGGTGAATCTTCTGGAGGTTGTGTCTCTGAATCCATGAAATCCATAATCTAAATAAATAAAAAATAAGAAAACTTGTTATAAATTTATTACAACGATCGACAGATTTGAAACGAAGAAGAAGAAACAAAACAATTTAACTAAACTCACAGAAGATACATATAGTGTAGAGACATTTTTGTTTCAACAATAAAAATGTTGAATCTCAGAAAAAAGATATATATATTTGCAATTCTTTTTTTTGGAGAGAGATCTCATTTTGGAGAATCAAATTAATTACTCAAAGCTCGTCACCTAGAACAAGATTGAAGTGTTTATCCAAATGGGATGAATTTGATCAGGAGAGCTACGTACTTACCGTCTAAAAGTATAGTGGCGGGCAAAAAATAACTAAACATATATATATATTATAGTATACTATATATATGTATATATAATATATTATATATACTAATAGTAGACTTTTTTTTCCATAGGGGCAAAAAAGACACCTGGCATATCCTCATTCCTCAGTTCTCCTTTATCGTTAACATCTATACAATAGACATGTTCACATTTAACACAGAAAATATTATTACTTGGGTTTTTTGCATTATTTTGATTCATGCCCATATATTATATTTTATATTATATATATATATTAGGAATAACGCAAACAAAGGCTCCAGCGTCGTTTTCTTTTTTCTTCAGATGATGCCTCTTTCGCAGTTCTCTATAAGGTTTGGTTTCATTTATTGTGCTCCTATCCATGCATTACGTGAATTATCCCACTCTCTAGCATTCATGTTTCAAAGAACCGACGGAAGCTCTTTTATAATTTTGTAACATCCAGCGATGAACATACACCACTCCAGGAATCGAAGCTGCAATGCACACAACGAAATCAATCTATATTTCTTTTCTTTCAAACACGCATCTACGATGCTGGTGTCGTCTCATATATAGCTATGCTTTCATGAACGACACGGGTTCTGAACTGTGGGTCACTAGCCCCTGCGGTTGCGTTTAGGAACAAGCAACCTGAATGGAATGAGCAGAAGCTATGGGTTTTGAGAGGCTCCTGCCTGATGAAAGGTTTCTCTTCTAGAGTTTCTTTGATGATAAACTTCTAGATTTCCAGTTCCTTCTCAACTAAATCTGACTGATGAAGAGGTACGTTGGTTTTGCTATATCACTCTAAGTGATATATTTAGCTAATTCAGTGTTTGTTTTCATCATGACTTATTAGTGCTGAGTTTTTAGATAAGTACGAGGCAACGCTGCTCCAAATGAGCTATCAGATGTGCATCGCCTTAACACTTGAAAGAGGGAGCTACTTACGCAGCTCAGTGGTCTTCGTGTAACGCTAGCGAACACTCACTCTCATATCTCTCAGTTTCACCTCATTTCATTCGATTCACATTCTAAACAAAGTTTTGTTGAAGTCGTTAATCTATTCAGCTCAGTTATCTAAGCTGACTATCTTTAGCAAACACAATACACTTGCCACGTGATTCTAGGAACTTCTACTGTACACAATATTACTGATTTTTGCACAGTTAATTAATACTCTTCACCACCCTCATCTTTGCAGAGCCTCATAGGCGTTGGTTAGCCTATCAAGACAATTATTCCAAGGCACCATGCCAACATCAACAGATTATGATCAACATACCAGATTGAACATGTACAATTGTGCCGTTTAGCGGCAGTCACTTGATTGTTATCGCAAGCTAATAAGATACTTTGCTTAATCTGCATCCTACGCTGTCAAACGCAGTATACTAATAATTATCTCGTGAGTCCATGACGCACAGTCAGTGACTCAACGTCGAGCCTAACGATCATTAGTAGCCACCATCATTTAATCCAAAATCGTCCAAAGACACAAAAATACGTCCGAAAAGATGGAAAAATGATAAAAGAAACACAATAGATGTACGCTATCTTTGAACTTCATTTTTAAACACGTTTAGCGTTGCAGTACGTGATCTGTAACATCTTGTGGCTCAATCTCTTCCAGCCGCCTAGTTTTCTTCCTGAGAATGCAGATCTTCGGTACACTCATTTCTATTCGACAAGACAACATACACAAGTGCCACATCTAGAACCATAGTCTTTCGATCGGTGTCATAAGTTATATCTTATTTATTCAAAAGACGCAAAAAATCAACAATAAGAACACAAAAATAATATACATGCCGTAGTTTTGGGTGTGTTGGTGAGCGTAAGAACTGCTTATCTCGACATAGTTCCACCAATATGACGGTGTGAAGAGAAATTGAAAGCTTGTGACTATCTTTTAGCTTAACGCGATACGTGGTTAACTCGACCCTACACGATGTGAATCCTACCTGTTTCTTCTAGCCTTACGTAATTAGATATTTCTCATTCACTATATCACCTCACTTCCTTGCATCAGCAGTACATTGCTGAGTTAACTACAATAAGTCTCTAGCACCTCGCAGCCAATGAGGATCATAGGAGGCCATGCGAGACGCCCATAACAAGACAACAGTACATATCTGTATGAACATCTTTGTTGTAAATGTATGATTTAATTATTAATATAATGCATCATGTATTGCAAGTATTCGTTAATATAGTACTTTAAAAACATAAACTTTTAGATTTTTATGATCACTGTTATTATATGAGTCATTATTGATTTAGCTATGGAGATGGATTAATTAATGTATTGTGATGAATTTAATTAGTGTATAAATGATTAAAATTTGAAACTCCTTTTGGAAAGAAATGTATGCAGTGATATTTGAAAAGTTACCTTCTAACTAGATCAAAGCATGAGATAAGAAAATCAAAAAGAGCAGAATTATTTAGAACTCATAACATCTAGTTTCAAACGCCAAACCCAACACTACTTATAAAATAAATATCCTTTTTGAATTAAAAATATATTTCTTATTTAGCATGATATTATAAAATTAAATCTATGTAAATCACTCACCGATAGCATTTATTGTAGGCTATCCTGCCCGTAAGGGCGGCCTAACCAGTTGTAAGTATACATCATAGCTTGTAAGAATGCGTAGTGGCTGGGATTTATACAAACCAATAGATTTTCACTAATACATATGTATCGTGACGAAGTACAGTCAGACTGTTCCCGTAGACAATCGAATATTATGTACATGCATGATGCTACTAATATATTGGCTTTATATCTACTATATTGACTACATGATGCATATAGTGTCACACGTATGTCATGATTGTTTTATTACTTATACTTGATTAATATATAATATAGTCGAAAATTATGGATAAATTTGGCTGTACTTTATAACGCTGTAATATAGTTATTACATGCATGTGACGTACATGCTTATGACAGTTGGGCACATGCTGAGATGCATTTATAGATGTGAACTTTGAACGTGTAGATGATTTAGGTGAAACTAATGCCAATTTGTACATGCACTCAACGATTTATGGAAAAGGTATGATATTCGCTAAGAGGTGATACGTCAGTCATGAATATAATCATGCGGCCTAGTCATACATTCATCGCATGTTGCAAGGAGTAGAGATGATAATGTTATATGGACAAAATCATAGAGAAAGGGCTGTTGTATAGATTATATATATATAGTTCTAAAGAGATGTTAACGTACATGTGCAAGAACCTACAACACATTGATGGTTGTCTCATTGCAGTAGACATTTAATTTTTGGTGACAGCAATGGAATCAAATTTTGATTGAATGACATGCCTAAATACTTTAAGGAAAAAAATCCCATTTTGTAGCCTCGAAACAGATAATTTGCTCCACGTATATGTTGACTCTATTCTTGTTCCATGCAACTTAATGCGTTTTTCGTAATGTTCAAATTTCTGAAGATAAAAATATTCAGAACTCAGTACGCTTCAAATGCACTTGAAACAAGTTGATGGACAAAAAGTTAACTGAACAGTTTAGATCCTGAGTTTAAGAGTCAACCTATGCTTTTTAGATGTAGAATCAAGTAGAGTGTGCTAGAGCTGTATACGATATAGAAAACTAATCAGCATTTGAAAGCTTATGACAAAACTATAAGAGAAGACAACTGTCATTCATCATGCATGTGTAAAACAAAGAATAAAATGCCGGAATGAAATCGATCTGAATTTGGAAACTCAAAGTCGAGTTGTTCATATATGGTAAAGTGAAACTCTATCTTGATCCAGATTCCATCAGTTCAACTGTTGACAAGTTTTGGTCCACCCTATTCAATACGTTCTAGCTGCATAAGGAATTGCATATCACTCTGAAACTCAACGGATCTTTAACGTAG
>CAJHQP010008429.1:0-27014 GCA_905132765.1 Moricandia arvensis | reverse complement strand
ACGCTTTAGTCGGCGTAGTTCCAAAGACTTAGCAATCTTCGCCTCTTTTGCTTTAAGCAACGAGCTAGTAGTCTTCCCAAGATCCTGATCCCAATATTCTATCTATGCATTTTATTCATATATCTATTCTTACTTCAATTATGTCTCAGTAGTAATCAACTAGGTTTAGGGTTTGTCAATGGTACTGATGGATTAGACAAACAATAGAATTATTAAGGTCATTATTATATCTATTAATAGAATTGTGTTTATTGCTTGTGTTCTAGAGTAGCTAACTAGAACCATGATAATAGGATAGTTAGGCGCAAGCGAGAGCATGGTCTACAACCGGAATCTATTCTGTTGAACTAGGTTGCTAGAAACAAACGAGGGTTGATTTGGTCAATCTTGTGAACTTATCAAACTAGTTCATAACGCTTGATTCAAGAAACCATCGATCGACGCTGGATCATTGCCATCGATCGACGGTCTTCCGTGTCAACAAGCGAGAGCTGAGACATTGGACTTGGTCAATAGATTAGGTGCACATGTGAGAGCTGGTGTCTTTTACATTAGATTTCGAGTTCCATGATTAAATACCTTTAACTTTTATGTACTATAATCCATTTTCCTGACACCCTAGATATAGCATATTTCCATATTTACATTACTAGCATATTTCCATATTGCATATATACCTTCTAATAAGGAATATTTCCTTGACCTGATTACATGTTACCAATATATATAGTTACCTTGCTTAGCCTTTAGAAATAAGAAATCTATTGTGTGCCATTGTTCTCTGTGGATTCAATCCCTAAGTATTACACCCGATCTCTCTTAACAAGAGTATTATTGTATTGTGTGTTAGAAACCAGGGTTAATTTGATTGTTGTTTGTTTAGGATATTGTTACCCTATTAAAACATAAAAAACACACACGTCAGAGTACCAAGGGTTTTCTATGGAAGGGGCTGGAGTTTTTCATGTTTCCCACGAACCAGGGAAATCGACATCGATCGACGACAACCATACACCATCGATCGATACAGAGCATGAATCAGAAACCGAACATGATTCAGCAGAAGAACCCCACAGAGAAACTGGTTATCTACAACCAGACGAGGTCGATATTATGAGAGATCCAGATGGTCACGCAAGATCTATGGATGGCATAATTCTAAACGTCACGAAGGAAGATGTAGCAGATATACTTGCAATGGTCAATGGAGCTGGAAACCTTTTTGGGCACCGATCTGATTACCGAGCATCGATCGATGGTAACCATAGACCATCGATCGACACCAGTTGGGCATGCCAAGGATACGGTGAAGCCTACAAAGAATATGATTCAGATCACGATGAGGATGAAGCTGACTGGGTAATGAATGCGAGAGTAGGCAATCCAACATCAATCACCGGCCTATCTTAGTTATCTTGGCCATCAAACGACATCAAACGTAAACCAGACCCTTCATTTGGACCCGAAGAAACATAAGCTGGTTACCTTAGACCCGATGAGTTTGGAATTTTTAGAAATGTGGAAGGACATGCATGAGGTCTTTATGGAAGAATTCTAACTCTACCTAAGAAAGATGTAGCAGATGCCCTTCTAATGGCTGAACGTCATGAAATTTCTTTGGACAACATCAACAGCCATCGATCGACGCGCAGGTACCAGCATCGATCGACAACGAGGAACAGAAACAGGGAAAATACAGCAGCGCAGAGATTGATGATATTGTGCATAAGATCTACAAAGCTCAAGAGATGTCACTGAATGATTTCTACATGAGGCTTGATGATGTCTACTATCCTATTGATAGATGCCTTACCAATTTGACAACACGCATGGATGACATAAAGCAAGAGATGGATATTTTTCGGAGACAACATGCGAGTAAAGCAGATAGACTGACATCGATCGACGGCACCATGTTGCCATCGATCGATACTGAGTTCGACAGAGAGAAGTCCGCAGCAAAACACCACTTAGAAGATAGGTTCGATGAAATTACTTTTTCTCAGAGCTTGATTAAAGAAGATATTTCTCAGCAATTGGGGGAGATATAAGAAATTACAGCTGCCATGCTTAGAATGCTCCAGCCCTCTATTGAAAATCTACAAAGGAGAATGCATTCACTGGTGGTTACTAAGGAGATCATAAAGAACGAGAAAACCAGAGGAGATGAAGCAAAATAGAAACTTCATTGGTACATGGTTTCAGAAGAGCAAAGAAGATGTAGCCACTTGTTTACCAAGTGTTGATCAACGTCCTTTCTAATCAGAGCATTCACAACGTCGAGCTTAAGACTATAACCAAGCACTGAGTGGGAAGCAACCCACTGTTTTGTATTTTTTTATTAATTTTTATTCTTCATTTATTACTAATTTTCATTTTTATTCATTTCATATGTTCAAAAAAAAGATCTGAGGAAGATAGTCTGCCTAGAGCATCGACCGATACTTGATCACTGCCTAACGACGGAGTAAGCAACGCATCGATCAATAGGTACTTTATTGTGTCAATCGACGGTCACCATCAGCGAGCAGGTATATCATTTTTCCTTGTTACAATTGGTCCTTATGATTTATTTCTTCCCCAATCTCAGACTATATAACACTGACAATAGTGTTTTTTAAGTCTGGGGGGGGGGGGGGGGGGGGGGTATTACTGATATTGTGTTTTATTTTGAGTTTTATAAGAAATAGAAACTTATAGGTCTAGCATCGACCGACACCCATATCCAACCATCGATCGACACTCTCTTACAGAGAGTTATCGAGTTTTATACTTATGATTTAATTTTTCTAACCAATCCACGGCGGATTACACTGGTGACAGTGTAATTTAAGTCTGGAGGAGGTTCGTTAATGCTATTTGATTGTTTTTTAGTGTTATTTATATCTATATAAGTATTTTTTTAAAAAAAATTATTGAGTTAAGAAGGAGGCTATGATCTAGATTTATTATTGACTAACCATGCTATAAGCACTATTCTTAGAAGGTTGTTTGCAGAGATTACTAGAGATACCAAAGTGGATCATCATGCCACTATGTCACACCTGCTTAGAAAGTTTGGAGGAACCGAAGCTGATTTTCAACACTAATTCTGACATTATTTTCTTGCTTTGGGATTTGATATACATTGGATTGGATTCCTTCTGCAAGTCAGGAAGGTAAAAGTCTGTGTGCTTCTGATTCCCCTCTCTCTCCCCTTCAGATTAAAAAAGGAGTCGAACAAGATTTGGTGGCTAAAACCATTAAAGCTTGATTCATATAATCCTAGAAAGAGATAAAGGTCAAAAAGAAGTGAACAAAATCTAGTGGCAAAAACCCATAGGGCTTGATTGATGTAAGCCTATCCAAATATCTCAGTCAATAAAAAAATGATACCCTGAAAAAGAAGGGAGACATTGACTGAGAATAAGTGAGAAGAGAGAGAGGAAAGGAATCAGAGAAGACTGCATGTGTGTTCAGATACTTGCAGAGGTAAAAGTCCATGTGTCCCTTGATCGATACTCCCAAGGTAAAACCTGCACTTTTATTTTATGCAAAGAAATGAAATCAGTAGAGGAGCGAGTCAGACTAATATTTACTAAGTTGTTTGTAGAATGGATTTGGTTGCTATACTAGGATAGGGTATATAAAGTTTCTAAGTGATTGGCTTGATAAGATGATTGCAATAAAGTAAGGTGACAGTTATACTTAGACAATATGTGATTCTTCGCTTTTCAAAACACAAGCTTGTTTGCTTGAGGACAAGAAAAGGTAAATTCTGGGGAAGTTGATATAGTCTATTTATTACCAGTTTTAGACCATGTTATAGGCTCGATTTAGGGTATGTCATGTGTGTCTAGGCTATGTTTTGAGGTCTTTACATGTCCATGTACGTTTTGGAAATATATGGAGATACTTGGAGCTTTTGGAGCATTTGGAAAGGAATAATCCATAGTTGATCATTGAAGAGAATCGAAGTACAAGATTACCATTGATCGACGATATAACATAGGCATCGACCGATGTTACATGACCAAGATCGATCGATGTTGCACATCTGCCATCGATCGATGTCTAATTCGCAGACAGCCAACTTTCAAGCCCAAGTTAGAGACATGACACAAGATTACAAGATTACCCTTGACGAGTTTTGACCTAGATTTTAGGGTTTTATATTTATACTTTATGTATGCACCAGAAAAGGATGTTGGGTATTGGTGAGTGTTTGGTGCAAAGTGCCAAAAGTGTGTGAGTGAGAGGGCTGAGTGTGCACCACCTCACCATAGTTCTAGGATTTATTTAGGGAGAAGATTCATAACTCCTTAGGAAGATTTGTATTGAAACTCAGTATTTTATCTATGCATTTTATTCAGATTATTATTCTTACCTTAATTATATCTGAGTAGTTACCAACTAGATTTATGGTTTATTAATGGTACTGATGGATTAGCCAAACAATATAATTCTTAAGGTCATTATTAGATATAGTAATAGAATTGAGTTTATTGCTTGTGTTCTAGAGTAGCTAACTAGAACCCTGATAATAGGATAGTTAGGCGCAAGCGAGAGCATGGTCTACTACCGGAATTTATTTTGTTGAGCTAGGTTGCTAGAAACAAACAACAGTTAATTTAGCTAATCTAGTGAACTTATCGAACTAGGTCGTAAAGCTTGACTCAAGAAACCATCGATCGACGCAGAATCATTGCCATCGATCGATGGTCATTCCGTGTCAACAAGCGAGAGCTGAGACATTGGACTTAGTCAATAGATTAGACGCGCATGCGAAGCTAGTGTCTTTTCATTAGATTTCGAGTTCCATGATTAAATACTTTTAACTTCTATCTACTATAATTCATTTACCTAAAACCCTAGATCTAGCATATTTACATTTGCACCTAGTCAATATATTAGCATATTTCCATATTTGCATTGTTAGCATATTTCCATATTTGCATTGTTAGCATATTTCCATATTTGCATTATTAGCATATTTCCAATTTGCATCTATACATTCTAATACGAAATATTTCCTTGACCTGATTACTTGATACCAATATATATAGCTACCTAGCTTAGTCTTTAGAAATAAGAAAACCATTGTGTGCCATTGTTCCATGTGGATTTTATCCCTAAGTACTACACCTGATCTCTCTTGACAAGAGTATTATTATTTTGTGTGTTAGGATTAAGGGTTAATTTGACTTTTGTTTGCTTAGGATATTTATACCCTATTAGAACATAAAAACACACCCACGTCAGCACCCTCCAGGCGTTTCTTTATCATGTTGACCACTGTTTTGTTGGTGAATACTGCTTGTTTGTTGGACTGAGGATGCCAGTTCTTGGAAAATTCTTTGAAGTTGTGGCTCGTGAACTGGGATCCATTGCCAGTGACGATCTTTTGAGGGACCCAAAAGTGGGTGATTACGTGATTCCACAGGAATTTCCTGATATGGAGATCCATTATTTTGCTCAATGCTTCTGCTTCCACCCATTTGGAGAAGTAATTGGTGACTACTAGGATAAAGACTTTCTGCCCCGGCGCCATCAGGAATTTCCCAACTACATCCATGCCCCATTTCCGGAATGGCGAGGAGGAATTCACGGATTTGATTTTTTTTGGTAAGAAGTTTTGGAACCAGGGCCTGTCTTTGGTATTGATCGCAGTGTTTGGCTTGTCTATTAGTGTCTTCTGCCATGGTGGGCCAATAATATCCAGCTCTCCTGGCTCTGAGTACCAAACTTCGGTTGCTCAAATGAGAACCGCACTCTCCTTCGTCCTATTCTTCGAGTATTCTCGTGACCCACTTCGGTGTAATGCATCATAGGTAAGGGCCAGAGAAGAACCTTTTAAACAAATTCCCTTGGATATGCAGTATCTTGATGCCTGTTTTTTTAATCTCATTCTTTCGTTGCGGTCCTCTAGGAGGAAATCGCTTTCCGGGTATTTGAGGATGGTGGTCATCCAAGTTATTTCTTCCTCGATAGCTGAGACTCCCTCAGGCTTCACTTCTTCCTCCGTTGCTTGCCACTGGAGCACTAGCAAGGGATACTCATCTGGTTTTGATTTTATAGGGCGGACCCCATATTAGCAAGAGCGTCGGCCTGGGAGTTCTGTTCCCTAAACTTGATTGGTTATTAGCTGGGAATCACTGAAGACTTGTATATTTTCTGCCCCCTTTGGTTTAGCAGCGTGAAACCTGCGATTAGGGCTTCATAGTCACTTTCGTTGTTAGTTGCTTTGAAGTTACATCTTATGGCCCTTGAGGTTTTGTCCCCCGTAGAGGACGTAAGGACTATCCCTACTCCACCTCCTATGATATTGCTGGACACATCCATGTGCAGGGCCCATTCTCCTGCTTCTCCTTTTTCGCTCCTTAGTAAAATATTTTCTAGAGTTCTATGATTGTGTGTTTGAAGGAAACCCCAATGGGGAGATGATTTCTTGTGGTGGTCGAGAGAGAGAGAGATTGATGGAGGTGAGTGTTTGCAGTTTAAGCAAGAGAGTTTATGGAGACACTAAAAGATTGTACAGACTGAGAATAAGAGACTAGGGAGACTACAAAGACTGAGTTTTGTGAAGAAGAACGAGGGGAAACCTCCTTACTTGCTTAACATTAACCAAAGAACATACAAGACTATTTATAAGCTTTTACAACTTTAAAAATCAGAACATAAAATCTAATGGCTGATAAATGCTTAAACTATGGACGTCTAGGATTGAGTCTTGGGTTGATCTTGGTGACTGATGTTGATTGGTTGAGAGGTTCTGGTCAAGGAGGAGATTGGCGCATGATTGGCTAAGCATAGGCTCCACTTAATCTAGACACAAAGGTGGCTAGATACACGGTCAAGGCTGCTCTTACTTTACTGCCAGAGACAGCATGTCATTGACCACGCCCTTTATCTCCTTCCTTACCAATAAACGGTCACAAGACTTATCAGGTAAGGAATCCTGCGCCCTAAGTTTGTAAAACTTCAAATATCGTTGATCCGGGTAAAGTAGTATGGCCTCTTGTCCGTATGGTCGATGATACGGACCTGTCCGTACCTCGCCCTATTTTTTTACAACTCAACCAAGTTTATCAAATAGTCAAACCAGATCATGTTTGGGTCGATCTTGGTCTGTACGGTTTTGTACCATCTGTATTGTCAGTACTCTAGGTCGCCCTATTTTTGCACTATCGCCGAAATACCTCCAAATGGTGTCTAAGTCCCTCCGGGACTTGTCCCTAACTTTGCACAAGCTTCATAACTTTTATGGACACCTTTAAACCCTCCTGAAGCCTTTCGCAGAAACTTGATGGAGGTCTTGTCCTAATTGTGCACAAGACCCAAACTCATCCTTTAACTCCATTTTATTCTTCAAAATAACACTCCCCCTCAAGCTTCACTATAGGAGATCCTTAGTCAAGCATGGAACCTTAAAGAATACCCTCATTAAAAACTTCACCAATGAAAACCCTTTTGGGGATAAAACCCTTATGAGGGAAAAAGAGTAGGTTTCTCAAGGCCTAAGGATTGGCCAGTGGGTCTTTGTGTCTTAGGATCATCTTGATGGACACCAATACCCTGGATCACAGCGCTCTTGGGATGCAAGGTATATCTTCAGTTCTCTTGCACATCACCAACACTTCATATACTCTTCTTCAGAACTGATCTTACTCTCTCCCCCTTTCATGTACCCTCGTGTTAGTTTGAAGTGCTCGGACATATAATATCCTTCTTCATTGAGTACCAAACACTTGCTGAGTCTTGGTTGCTTCTTCTTTATGAGTTGCCACCTTGTTTCTGGAACCACATGAGGATGATTCAGCCTCTCTCCAATCACCTCAACACTGTAAGCCACCTTGGAGATTGCTTCTTCATCCTTCACCACACTTCCTAAACCGGTTGACTCCTATTCTTGAATAACCACGAAGAACTCCCGTATCATACGAGCTTCTCAAAACTCCCCCTCAAGCTTGAGACTGTAGTGAATAAGCTTGGATGGACATCTTCTTGATCCGCAACACTAAACCACATAAAACCATTTTAGCCTCTTTTAATCTCGCCATCTTGATGGAATGCTGGTGAATACTAAAGCGCCCTAACCCAGACTCTAAGTCCAGTGAGGTTGCTTGGATGCAAGCCTTAATTTTCTAAGGCATTTCGTTCATTTAAGGCCTTATCTTTAACATTCCAATTCGATTTAATTCTGTGATTCTTTCTTTTAGAGTCTATATGCGAGTTTAATATAGTCGATATGTTAAGAGATAAACCGATTCTTTATCTATTTCACAAGGATTCGATACAATGAGAGTTTGCCTTATAAGCTATTACAAAGTTATCAATCCTAATCAGTTTATCTAACCACCCATCCACCCTTAGCTTTGAGTCTTCACGGCTTAGCCAAATCCTTCCACGTTCACCATCTTTTCCTGAAACCAACAACAAACATAAGCAATCTAACGATGACTTAGTGAGTGGTTTCCATGCATGCAACTTATGTTTGGATTATTTCTAAGTTCCACCCAAAATCCCCTTTAATAATATTTGACTTATCAGGTTTATTAACCGGATCGTTCAATTTCAATTTGCGGATCCATAACTGTCCTTCTTATCACTGAACCATCCGGATCAGCCTTAACCCGATCAAGCCATTTAGCTAGGATTTATGATCTATCGGATCAGCACTTAAGCATCAGATCACACGATCGGGACCGGCTTACAGCCTTTGTCTTTTACTCGGCCCTAAGGCCTAAGTTACTTAATCGTTCATGCAGAATAAAGAAGAAAATGATCAAGTTTAGAAAGAGATGGATGTAAAGGTTTGTCCCATTCGCCATAGAACCAGGCGGAATCACCTGAGGACTATGGGCGATGGTTTAGCCGGTCCATCCACTCACCTTGGAAGTGCGTTCTGGACTTCCGATCCCAATATGCGCTTCTTTCTCCTTCGAACTCACTGTTGGATCGTTCTTCAAGACGATGCAGTCGGATTGCCTTCTTGGCTTGATTCTGATCAAGTATTTTTCCCATTTCGCCTAAGTTCTTCTCCTTTGGTTGCCTTTTGGGTTCTGATCATTTTGAGATTTTCCTTAGAAAATTCTGTGTCGAAAACTGATAGGCCCGAAATATAAAGAAGACTCGGCCAAAAACCTTCTAGAAACTGCCTTGGGCGAAAAGGTGTCTTTTGCAAAACCGTCTGGGATGTTAGCCATACGCGCCCTTTCATCCCAAAACCGCCAAACACTCTTTCCCCAAGTTCCTTAGCTCAGCTGGCCCATTCTGGATCCGCACCTGATGCGACCATCGGTCTGATAACCGTCCCTACCCAACCAGCTGGCTCAACCGTCGAACACTCCACTGAGCTGAGTTGAGCTCCCCGACAGTTTGTCCAGCTGACTGGACTGTGTCTACTAGCTGATCAAGCTGACTTAGCTTACTAAACTCAGATTTTGCTTGGTCCAGCTTGCCCCAAGCTCCGTTCAGCTCGCCCAAGCTTAATCCAGCTCGTCTAAACTCTTCCCTTAGCTCGTTCTAGATCTTTTTCTCTCTTTTTCCTTGTTTTCTTGGCTAAGTCATGATCATTACTTGGACTTAACCCCTTATTCAGACCATGAACGCTTGCCATTGTGTCTTACGACCGGCTTGTTCGTTCCCTCGTCCCATGGTCCGTCCCAATGATCCTATCTAGGATCGGGGATGCTACAAGTCTCCCCCACTTGATAGGGATTCGTCCCCGAATCCAGACCAAGTGATCCTTCACTCTCACACTGTTCAAAACAATTTGGCTATTTTGCCTTCATTTTTGCTTCGGTTTCCCAAGTTGATTCTTCCTTTCCATTGCAATCCCAAACGAATTTAACCATTTGGGTTACCTTCTTCCTTGTTGCTTTTTCCATTCTATCAACAATTTGAACTGCCCTTGACTCCAAAGTTAGGTTTGTGCCTAACTCCAAAGGCAGTTCAGGCACTATAACATCTTGATCCCTTAAGCATTTTCGGAGTTGAGATACATGAAACACATTGTGAAATGCTTCCATTTCGGTTGGTAAGTTCAACTTGTACACCGAACTAACTCTTTCAATGATCCTAAACGGACCCAAGTACCTTGAATCAAGCTTCCCTCTTCTTGAAACTCTTGCCCGACCCTTGAAGGTCACCATCTTTAGATGGACCATATCATCTACTGCGAACTCAAGGTTCTTCATGTGCCTGTCCGCATAGCTTTTCTGTCTATCTTGGGCTTCCTTCATCTTATCTTTCAAGAATTTGATATTTTTGGTTGTTTCTTCCACTATGCCTGGTCCAATTATGTTGTGTTCCCCCACTTGAGTTTAGCATAATGGATTTTGACATGGCCGTCCATACAATGCTTCATATGGAGACATGCCAATGCTTCTATGGAAGCTATTGTTGTAGGCGAACTCAACGAAAGGCAGATGTCGTTCCCACGAGTCACCCAAGTCTAAGGTACAAGCCCGAAACATATCTTCTAATGTATGGATTATCCTTTCAGATTGGCCATCCATTTGTGGGTGATAGGCCTTACTCATGTTCACTCGCGTTCCCAAAGCTTTCTGGAAGGCTTTACAGAAATGGGAAGTGAATCAAGAGTCTCTATCCGTGACAATGCTGGCCGGTACTCCATGTAACTGGACTATTTCGTCCATGTACTTCTCCAATATCTCTCCCACTCCATTTTTTCCTCATGGCGATGAAGTGAGCAAACTTGGTCAATCGGTCCACAACCACCCAAACCGCATCCTTCTTACTCTTTGTTTCTGGGAGACTAGTCACAAAGTCCATTGCGATATGATCCCAAGTATATTCCGGAATGGGCAGGTTCTGCAACAACCCACTTCGAAATTGGTTTTTGGCTTTGACAAGTTGGGCACTTCTCCACCCACTTGGCCACATCTCGTTTAATTCTGATCCAATGATTGTACCTCTTTTTGTCGCGGTACATCTTTGTCTGACCGGGATGAATAGAAAATTCTGACATGTGGGCTTGTTTTAACATCTCGTCCTTTCATTCCCTATCATCTGGCACACTAACCCGACCATTGACAAGGATTTGCCCATTGTCGGATGTATGGTACTCAGTCCTATCATTTTGAGCAAATTTGTTCAAGTTCTCATCCTTGACCTGAGCATTCCGGATCCTAGTGAGTAGATCCACTTGATCTACTACACTCCAACCCAATGGTTCCTGATCCTTAGATAATGCGTTGAGATGCAAGGTCCAGATCATTCCTTCAAGCTCTTAGATTCCCTTTCCGCTGAAACATCAGCCCTTCTCTTTCTTAGTGCATCTGTCACCAAGTTTGCCTTGCCCGGATGTTAAGTGATATCCAGATCATAATCAGACACAAATTCCATCAACCACCTTTGCCTTAGGATAAACTCAGGCTGAGTGAAGATGTATTTGAGGCTCTTATGATCCGTGAATATCTGCACCTTGGCTCCATATAGATATGATCTCCATATCTTCAAAGCAAACACAACCACACCCATTTCAAGATCGTGGGTCGGATAGTTCACTTCATGCTTCCTCAGTTGTCCTGGAACATAGGCGATACCTTGCCTTTCTGCATCAGAACACAGCCAAGCCCGGATATAGATGTGTCTTTGTAGACAACAGATGGTTCATCCGTTTCAGGCACGACTAAAACTGGTGCACTCATTAGCATATCCTTCAATGCTAATAAACACATCTCACACTCTTCCGACCATGTGAATTTTACATCCTTTCTGGTCAGTCGAGTCATGGGCTGCGCTAAGCTCGCAAACCCTTTTACAAACTTTCTCTAGTACCCAGCCAATCCAAGGAAGCTCCTTAATTCAGTGGCATTCTTTGGCCTTGGCCAATGCTTGATGGATTTGATCTTCTCCGGGTCAACCAAGACTCCCTCACTAGACACAATGTGTCCTAGGAACCCGATACTCTTTTTCCAAAAAAATGCACTTGCTCAGTTTTGCAAAGAGTTTTTGTTCCCTTAACCGTACCAGCACGGACATAAGATGCCCCTGATACCAACTTCGGTCGTGGGGATTGTAGCCAAGTAGGCCTCACAACCCTTCTCGATCATCCGTTCTGCTTGGATCGTCGAGACCACTAAACTACCAGAAGTTGGTCTGATTCCTTGGAACTCAATCGGTCCAGCCCCACTCTCAAACCGAACTCGCCCCCGGTGGCAGTCCAGAGTGGCCCAATATTTTCCCAACCATTCCATGCCTAAGATCACTTCATGATTCTTAAGGCGGCAATTACCAATCCAAAGGAATACTCTTGCCTTGGATCATAACCGGAATGTTTTTAACCAGCCTTAGTGAATGCATGACCTGCCCCCTCCCCCCCCCCCCGGCTGCATTCACTATGCCAAAACACCCATCTAGTTTCTTCTGGGACATCCCCTTTCTGATCATATATGGGATTACAATTCTATGTGTCCCCTGAATCGCAAAGTGCACGTGTAACCACACTACCAATACTTAAGTTCCCTACAATTATTTCGTAGGCTAAGTATCTACCCATTCTATGTTCCATGCAATGAAATGCAAAAATAGAATAGGTCCCGGCTTAGTGACGTACCAGTGATCGCTTGGAAGTTGCTAGTTTCGCCAGACTCCTTCGAAAGCTCATACACTCGTGGTGTCACAGTCTGCGCTTTGCCCTGGGCCGACATGTCCACATCCACGCGGTTCCTCTTCTGCTCCACTTGAACTTAGGGCATTCTCTCTTGAAATGCCCAGACTTTCCTCAATGGTATCAGGACTTAGCATCATCACTAGTCACTTTTCCTTGCCCTTGGTCCATTTTTGGACAGTTTTGGGTCGCATGGTATTTGCTTCCACCTCTAGTGCAAGTTCCCATCACCCTTTAGCATTCGCCCCCATGCCTCCTACCGCACTTGGGGCATTCAGATCAACTTCCTGACTTCCTATGACCATCATCGACCAGATCCCTTTTCCTCTTTCGGTTGTTTGTCTTGCCAACCAAAGATAGATGGGAGTGAGACCTAACACAATTCTCTTCCGCCAGAGTAGCTTCTAGTAAAGACACCCTTTCAACTAACTCCGAGACGGTACAGAAGATACAGACGGAAGAGTGGGTGTGGAGTTTGACCTATAAGCCTCGAAAGAACCTACGCACTTGTACTGCTTCCTCCTCCAGTTCCTTCCCTACACACTGTCTGAGTCGGTTGAACTCTTCTTCATACTCCTGGCCAGTTCTGCGACCTTGGGTTATGTCAAGAAACTTGGCCTCAAGCTGATCCCATGGTTTGGCTGGGAAATACTTGCGGTTGAACTCATACTCAAAGTCCTCAATTCGCTCAATATGCCCTCACGTGCGTTTTTCTAGAGCAAACCACCAGTTATTCGCATCCCCTTCCAGGAAATGGACCGCAATGTCCTTCTTGTAGTCATCCATGCAGCGAGTGGATTCAAAGTTTCAGATCAAACGACTCCTCCACTCATCTGCCTCAATCGGATCAGTAATCCCTTAAAACATTTGGTTCCCATGCGGCATATGTGTTCCAATACACTCAGATAATCCACCTTTTTCACAGCCCTTGCTGGTTGATCGATCTCGACTACATCAGCGGCCTCTCTAACCGGTCCATGGACTATAGGTATGTCCATGGGGATTTTTGTTGCCTGACCCACATACAAGTTTCCCAATGGTGTAACTTCTTGGGTCAGTGCGGTCATCTGAGTAGCCATCATTTTTAGTGCACTTAACACATCCCTCATGGATGATTCCACATCATGATCCCTATGCCCTGCAGTTCATCAACTTCTCAACCCGGTGGAGCCGAGTTATGCACCGCATTAGAGGATTCCATGACTTCCTCTTCACGCTGATTCTGGCCGTGGTTTTGGGGATCCACAGACCGGGTCTGTCCAAGGTTAATCTGAATCAGTGGTGTTCCTCCTTCGGTTTGTCCAATCTCTAGTCGGATTGGACTTAGGTTCAAGGGGTTCACACCCCCCATCCACCGCTTGACTGGTTTCAGCCACTCCCTTGGATTTCTTTCCCTTCCCGGTTTTTCTTTTTCCAGCCTGAGGATAAAACATGTTAGCGAATCACCGCAACATATATACACATCATAGGCTAACAAAACCTTACCGTGAGACCCGATCCGGATGATTGGTTGTTCCCATAACCCAACTATCCTAGAATCAAGCATGCTCTGATACCAAATTAAAGTGCCCTAACCCGGACTCTAAGTCCAGTGAGGTAGCTTGGATGCAAGCCTGGAATTTTCAAGGCATTTGGTACATTTTAAGGCCTTATCTTTAACATTCTAGTCTGATTTAATTTTGTGATTCATTCTTTTAGAGTCTATATGCGAGTTTAATAGAGTCAGTATGATAAGCGATAAAACGATTCTTTATTTATTTCACAAGGATTCAATACAGTGAGAGTTTTCCTTATATGCTATTACAAAGTTATCGATCCTAATCAGTTTATCTAACCACCAATCCACCCTTGGCTGCGAGTCTTCACAGCTTAGCCAAATCCTTCCCACGATCACCATCTTTTTTTGAAACCAACAACAAACATAAGCAATCTAACGATGACTTAGTGAGTGGTTTCCATGCATGAAACTTATGTTTGGATTATTTCTAAGTTCCACCCCAATCCCCTTTAATAATATTCGACTTATCAGGATTATTAACTGGATCATTCAAGTTCATTTTTTCGGATCCATAATTGTTCGTCTTATCACTGAACCATCCGGATCAGCCTTAACCTAATCAGCCATTTGGCTAGGATTTATGATCTATCGAATCCAGCATTTAAGCATCGGATCACATGATCGGACCGGCTTACAGCCTTGGTCGTTAACTCGGCCCTAAGGCTTAAGTTACTTGACAGTTCATGCAGAAGAAAGAAGAAAACGATCGAGTTCAGAAAGAGATGGATGTAACCGTTTGGCCCAATCGCCATAGAACCAGACGGAGTCACCCGAAGGCTATGGGCGATGGTTTATCCACTCACCTTGGAAGTGCGTTCTGGACTTCTGGTCCCAGTACGCGGTTCTTTCCCCTTCGGACTCATTGTTGGATCGTTCTTCAAGACGATTCAGTCGGATTGCCTTCTTGGCTTGATTCCGATCAAGTATTTTTCCCATTTCGCCTAAGTTCTTCTCCTTTGGTTGCCTTTTTGGTTCTGATCGTTTTGAGATTTTCCTTAGGAAATTCTGTGTCGAAAACTGATAGGCCCGAAATATAAAGAAGACTCGGCCAAAAACCGTCTAGAAACTGCCTGTGTGAAAAGGTGTCTTTTGGAAACCATCTGGGAGGTTAGCCATACGCGCCCTTTTGTCCCAAAACCGCCAAACACGCTTTCCCCACGTTCCTTAGCTCAGCTGGCCCAGTCTGGATCCGCACCTGATGCGACCATCGGTCTGATAACCATCCCTACCCAACCAGCTGGCTCAACCGTCGAACACTCCACCGAGCTGAGTTGAGCTCCCTGACAGTTCATCCAGCTGACTGGACTGTGTCTACTAGCTGATCAAGCTGACTTAGCTTACTAAACTCAGATTTTGCTCGGTCCAGCATGCCCCAAGCTCCGTCCAGCTCTGTCCAACTCGCCCAAGCTTTAATCCAGCTCGTCTAAACTCTTCCCTTAGCTCTTTCCAGCTCTTTGTCTCTCTTTTCCCTGTTTTCTTGGCTAAGTCCTGATCATTACTTGGATTTAACCCTTTATTCAGGCCATGGAACGCTTTCCTTTGTGTCTTACGACCGGCTTGTTCGTTCCCTCGTCCCATGGTCCGTCCAAACGATCCTATCTAGGATCGGGGATGCTACAAATACCCACATCTACTTCTTCAACCACCTCACACAAGAAGCCGCATTGATAGAGTAGTCTTCTTCTTCACACAGCCAAGAGTACACTGAACACTCTCTTGTCTAGACTCGCTACAGCCTAAACCCGGATGGCTTCATCTTCATTTGCTTCAATGGTAATGAGGAAACAGGTATTGAGCTTAGAATCTCAAGTAGCTCACATGAATTCCCACCTTAAGCTTGAATTGAGTCTAGGTTCAAGCTTGAAGTGAGCTTCAATGAACTTCAAGACCAAGAGAGCACCACCCTAACAGCTGCCCTTAAAAAAACTGATCCACCCTCTTTTCTTCAGCTTCAGTACCTTCAGTTCACCGGCCTCCTCAAAGCTTAGGTGATGACCTTGCCTTGTTTTTCTCCATGAACCAGGAGTGCATCGCTACCTACAGCTGCGCTTAAGACAACTGGCCATACAAACAAGCACCAACAACTCTCCAGTGTTTCAACAATGGGCAAAGTCTTTCTCCTCTACTTGGATTGATGATGGAACTAAGAATACCTCTTGTGAACCTGAAACATCACTTAAACTCCAGCAAAGATAAGACACAATAGCATTGGGATCAAACCTTGACTAATCATCAAGTTTGATCACCAATGTCACAAGCATTGCAATGGATTAAACAACACATTATCAAGTTCTTATCTTTGCAAGCAAACTCGCTAAACACTAAGCAAGATCTGATCATGATTCAAGACAAAGCATTTAGGCAATTTTAAACCATGCCCTAACCGCATCTTAGACTTGAGTCTAAGTGCTTCAACCTTATGGCAGTACCACAATGCAACACCTTAAATCCGCTTCCATTGCATAAATGCACGTCGGTTTAGACAGAATCTAACATCCTATCTCATTCAATATGAACCGAGGTATGCATTCGAAATCACAATCACCATACAAGACTATTTTAAGCATGATGGGACAAATTTTCATTTCATTTAGTAATCTTTAAGCATATCCTCAGGTTTTTTAATCACATCACAACACAACAATCAGTTCATAAAGGCTCAAGTATTGTACAATAGAAAGAGATTTCCTTACAACCAAGGAACTAGTGTTAGTTCCTTGATCCTCCATTGTACACGGCCAGACAGTGAGGTGTTGGTGTCAATCCCAACACCCCCCTTCTTCCATGGACCCTTCTCTTTAACCCTCCATGTCAAAGACCCCACATTCATTCATGTTTGAACTCACCACACCAGGTACAAGATGAAAGATATCACCTTTCTTCTTGGACATTGGAAATAAATCGCTTAGACTGTTTTGTTGAAGGGGGTAGCTAATCCGCTTCACATCCTTTCTCTCCATGGATCTTATTTCTTCAGGGAAGGAATGAGAGAATGTAGATCGACCAAGGACAGCTTCTGGAAAACATGGATGAATAGACCTTCATCTTGTAGAGGTTGAACAGCCGCCTGGACCATGAAGCTTCTTCTTGGCTTGAACGATATGGGAGTGAGCTTGAGCATGCGGAAGCTTCAACCAATTTCAGATGAGCCTGGCTCTGATACCATAAAATATTTTCCAGAGTTCTATGATTGTGTGTTTGAAGGAAACCCCAATGGGGAGATGAGTTTTTGTGGTGGCCGAGAGAGAGAGAGAGATTGATGGAGGTGAATGTTTGCAGTTTAGACTAGAGAGTTTATGGAAATACTAAGAGATTGTAGAGAATGAGAGAATAAGAGACTAGGGAGACTAGAGAGACTGAATTTCATGAAGAAGAAGGAGGGGAAACCCTCTTACTTGCTTAACATTAACCAAAGAACATACAAGAGTATTTATATGCTTTTATAACTTTAAAGTTCAGAACTTAAGTCTAATGGCTGATAAATGCTTGAAGTATGGACGTCTAGGATTGATTCTTGGGTTGATCTTAATGACTGAAGTTTGATTGGTTGAGAGGTTCTGGTCAAGGAGGAGACTACCGCATGATTGGCTAAGAATAGGCTCCTGTTAATTTAGAAACAAAGGTGTCTAGATACATGGTCAAGGCTGCTCTTCCTTTACAGCCAGAGACAGCCTGTCATTTACCGCACATTTTATCTCCTTCTTTATCCATAACGGTCACAAGACTTCTCAGGTAACGCATCTTGCGCCCTATGTTTTCACAACTTCAAATCTGTTCGATCCGGGTAAAGTAGTACAGCCTCTTGTCCGTACGGTCGATTGTATGGATCCCCTGTTCGTACCTCGCCCTATTTTTGCAAAATTCAACCAAGCTTGTCAAATATTCAAACCAGATCATGTTTGGGTCGATCTCATTTCGTACGATTTTGTACCGTCTGTACCCGGGTCACCTTATTTTTGCACTATCGCCCAAAGCCTCCCAATGGTTTCTAAGTCCCTAACTTTTCACAAGCTTCATGACTCTTCTGGACACCTTTAAACCCTCCTGAAGCCTTTCCAGAACTTTCTTGGAGGTCTTTCCCTAATTGTGCACAAGACCTAAAATCATCCAAACTCATCCTTTGATTCCATTTATTTCTTCAAGTTAACACTCCCCCCCCCCCCCCCCCTCTCAAGCTTGACTATTGGAGATCCTTAGTCAAGATTGTAACCTTGAAGAATCCCCTCATTAAAAACCTCACCAATGAAAACCCTTTTTGAGATAAAACCATGATGAGGGGAAAAGAGTAGGTTCCTCAAGGCCTAGGAATTGGCCAGTGGGTCTTTGTGTCTTAGGATCATCTTGATGGACACAAAGACCCTAGATCACGGCCCTCTTGGGATGCAATGTATATCTTAATTCCCTTACACATCACAAAACACTTCAGGTACTCTTCTTCAGAACGGATCTTAGTCTCTCCCCCTTTCACCTAACCTCTTGTTAGGTTGAAGTGCTCGGACATGTCAGATCCTTCTTCATTAAGTACCAAACACTTTCTGAGTCTTGGTTTCTTCTTCATTATGAGTCACCAACTTGTTTCTGGAACCACATGAGGATGCTTCAGCCTCTCCCCAATCACCTCAACACTAGAAGCCGCCTTGGAGATTGCTTCTTCATCCTTTACCACACTTCCTTAACCAGTTGATTCATCTTCTTGAATAACCACCAAGAACTCTAGGATCATAGTATCTTCTCAACACTAAGTCTGATTTCCTATTCCAGAGCCGGGAGCATAGTCAGGGAGAATTCAGCCCCAAAATTTGCTAAGACCTGTGATTTGCTGGCAGTAGCAGGTCGGAATACTTCATCGTATTCTTCTAACTCCACTGCCCATTTGCCTAGGCTTCCTGATACCTCAGGCTTGTGGTGCAAGGTTTTTATTGGGAACAACGTGACAACCAAAATTTTGTGAGCCTTGAAGTAGGAGCGTAACTTTCGGGCCGCGACGATTAGGACTAGAGAAAATTTCTTTAGATGGCTGTAGCGAGTTTCTGCGTCGAGGAGAGATTTTCTAACGTTATAGATTGGGAGCTGTTAGTTTCCTTCCTCTCATACCAGAACGGCTATTACTGCATGATCCAAAGCCGCCGGGTACAATAGCATAATTTCTTCGTCCACTGGTTTCAATAAGAGAGGAGGCCTATTGAGGTAGGTATTGAGCTCAGCGAAGGAAAATACGCATCTGCCAGTCCATTGGAAGTCTTTCGGGTTCTTGAGAGCTTCGAAGAAGGCATGAGATTTGTCATATGGCCTGAAGATGAATCTACTCAGAGCTGCCATTTTGCAGGTAAGCTTCTGGATCTATTTTACATTCCTAGGAGAAGGAATCGCATGGATAACTCTCATTTCATCTGGATTGGCTTCGATGCCAAGGTAGGTCACGATGTATCCAAGGAACTTCCCAGAGCTAACACCAAAAGAAAAATTCGTGGGGTTAAGCTTCATGATATACTTTCGAAGGGTGGAATATGTGGTCTTCGACTTCCAAATATTTGACTAGCATGTCATCATATATACTTCCATAGTCTTTCCTATCTGGTCCACGAACATCATATTCACCAGCCTCTGATAGGTAGACCCGACGTTTTTAAACCGAAAGGCATGCTTTTGTAGCAATAGATGCCCCTATATGTCATGAAATAAAATTTTCTCTTAATCCCCTCGATGCATAAGTATCTTCTTATTGCCATAGAACATGTCCATGAAGCCCATCAGCTGGTTTCCCGTCGTGGCATCGACAAGCTTATCGATGTGAGGAAAGGGGAACGGGTCCTTCGGACAGTACTTGTTGAGATTGTGAAATCTATACAGACTCGCCATTTACCATTCTTTTTCTTGACCACCACTACATTGGCTACCCATTCAGGATGTTTCACCTCTCTGATGAACCCAGCGTCCAATAGATTCTTGACTTCTTCGTTGTTGACCGCGTCCCTATCGTGGGCGAATTTTCTTCTTTTTTACCTGATAGGCTGGTGCATGGGATCAAGTTGTAGTTTATGCACGATGATCTCCAGATCGATTCCTGGCATGTCCACGTGGGACCAGGCGAAACAGTTGAAATTGGACCTGAGGAAGTCTATCAGCCTCTGTTTCAACCATGCGGCGAGCTTGGATCCTATATTTAGATGCCAAGTTGGGTCTCCCTCGATTAATGGCACCTCATCCATTTTATCGACCTCTGGCTCTTCAGTGTGCGGGGCTGATGGCCTATTCTATAATTGCTATAGGACCTTTGTTTTTCCCTTCAGGGTTGTCTGGTTCTAGGACCGGTAGTTCTCCTAGTCTCCTCTGATCTTTTTTTATGCCCCAAGGGGTGGGAAACTTGATCATGTTATGAAACGTTGAGGGAACGGCTCCCATGTCGTGGATCCAAGGTCGCGTGAGTATCATATTGTAAGATGACTGACAGTCGACGACCAAGAATTTGGTTGAAATGTTGATTCCTCCTGTATATATTGGATGAATGACTTCTCCAGTAGTTTGCTTGATTTCCCAGTTGAATCCTAGAAGTGGGGTGACCTTTTGCGTTAGTGTGTTTTCTTCCAGACCTAGATCATGATAAGCGGCTTGGAAGATGATGTTTCTGGAGCTTCCATTGTCTACCAGTATTCGTTCTACCAGGCGGTTTGCTATAGTGAGCGATATGACTAGGGTTTCATGTTGGGGATCTAGGACCCTCTCATGTTCCTTGGCTGTGAAAGTGATCTCATTTGTACCTAGGAGCAGGCGCTTCGATCTTGCAATTTCTTGACCATTCTTGGGGTTCTGATGCTCTTCTTTGCTTTCGCGTGGCTTACACCACTTACTTCCGAGCTGCCAAAGATGACGTTGATTATTCTATCTTGTCGACGTGGTGAGGCTGGGGCATATCCAGTGGGCTGATTCGTTGCTTCCTTGTTGAGGAGGCTTTTAGGCTTGTTGGAAAGGAATTCTTGAGGTGTCCTTTCTTTAGCAATTCGTTAACATCAATTTTCAGTTTGACAAAATCTTCCGTCTTGTGACCGTGGTCATTGTGGAATCGCACCACCAGTTTGGGTTCCAAAAGGAGTCAGCGCTTTCATCTTCTGCGGCCACTTGACCTGCTGGCCCATCTGCCTCAGAAAATTGATTATTCTATTGTTCCAGGGTGGGAGATATTGGGCCACGTGGACACTGTCATTCCTTTGCCTTTCTCCAGGGGCCGGTTCTGATACCTGCCCGGTTCCTCTTCCTGCCTTTTCTCCGGACCTTTGATAGGATCTCTTTTCTCGGTCGCTTTTATCTTGTTTGAACATTTTTTGGTGTTGTTTCTTCTGGACCTTAGATCGACTTGCCGACGTTCTTCATCCCCACTTCACTTTCGCCAGGCTTGGGAAAATACGTCTTTCATAGTCTTACATACGTACTTGGTCATCTCTTTGTAGAGGTTTCCGTCAGGGAGCAGGCATCTATTGAAGGACAAGATTGCAGTTAAGGCGGTTGAATCCTAGGATGGCCACTTTTTCTTTGTTGAAGCGTGCTATGTAGTTGCGTAGTGGCTCGGCTCAATTCTGGAGGACCTCGTAGAGATTGTCCAAGGTTTTTTTCGCAGACTCCTTCTTCTCTGCGAACTGCTCCACGAATTTCTCGGTGAGGGTTACAAAGGATCGTATAGACCCCGTTAGGTAGGGTCGATGTACCATTGGCAGGGAAGGCCCTGTTAAGGTCAAGCCAAAACCTTTGCACATGATCGCTTCTCTCAGCTCTTTTTGAATTGCTACAGTGAGCATCCATTGCTTGTATTGAGCGAGCATGATTATCAGGATCGCTAGCGGCGATTTCGTCTGCAAAGAGGGGTATCGACGTATGATTTGAGATTGCTTCTCTGGATCGAGGAGCTACCCCTGGAAGCCTTTTGACCATGGATTGGATGGCGTCAATTTTTTGGAGAAACCCGCTCAAGGTGGGCGATTACAGTGGACCTTCTTTCCATTGCTTCCTTCTGGTGTTTCCGCTTCGGCATCCATCTCGGAGTCACTGTCTTCTACGATGTGTACTCGAGTCTTCCCTGCAGTGCCATCCCCACCCCCACCCCCACCCCCGTGTTACTTCATTCAATGGTGGAGGCCGTCGGATGTGCCTACCTTCATCGGTGGAGTATCCAGAGATGGTATGGCCAAACCTTGGTTTGGAATCATCGTCTCTTATTGCATGTCGTGTGGAGGCTTGATTTCCGTCTAGGAGAACGAGATTCTCTGCTACGAGCTGGTGAGGTTCTCGGGACTTTTCTCCAGCTGTTTGGAATGCTCGTCAAGTGTCTGTTTCAAGCTCTGAACTTCTAAGAGGAGCTCATGATTTTCTGTGGTCACTTCCTGGGGTTTATGCAGCTCTATCCCTTGGCTCTTTAGAGATTCGAGTTGGTTTTGCAGCTCGATTTTCCTTGGGGTGGCCAGAGGCTGCTCGTCCTGCCTCATTTATTGCCATCGCGTCACATAGTTAAGATTACCCCCTCCTTCTAAACGCTAAACTGTTAGGGGATATTTGTGTAGGATCTTTGAAAGTACTACGGAACAATAGATCACTTTGTAGACAAGTAAGAATCGATGCCAAGAGAGATCTTTTATTGATTGAATGAGCAAGAACTACAACATTTGGTGTATAAACCCTAGTTCTAGCCTCCTAGATCTAATCTCTTAGTCTTTGAATGTCGATCCCTTGTTCTAGGGTTTGGGCTCCGCTTATATAGTCGATTTGGTGGTCGGTTTATGATTGGTTAATTTCATCCATATTTGGAAATATGGAGGAATCTCCTTAATTAGAAAACTTCCATTTTTACAAGGAGGCAGGGATAAAAGTAGGGGTCGGAGCCGGAGCTTGCTTCCGAGGCCTGGAGGATTCTCATACCCGGAGTATTTTTCCCAACATACCTACCTGAGCGACTGACCACATGATCCGGTTAAGGACTAGGGTCTTCAATGGGTAGTTCTGATCCAGTTGAGGCCGACTAGTGGAGGAATAGGATAGTTAGGAACTTTTCCTCCATAAGTTTCCTTGAAAGAGTATAGGAAAGCCATTGTCATACACTTAGTGGACCATGGTTAAGAACATATTGGTAGCTATCCTAGCACCTTTGGCGAGTTAAAGACCGAGTTCGACCAGAAATACTTCTCGTCGTAAGCATGGAATCGACTTGAGGAACAGTTCCTCCATTTGACCCAGGGAAAAGGTCCATTAGAGTATACGAGTGGAATTCAATCGCCTCCGTTATTTCTTGGGAAAGGAGATGGAGCCGAGGGTCATACAAGTTCGAGCGCTTTTTTGCGGGGACTCTGACCAGAGCTACGACTCCATCTCCAGGTCCATAACCTACGGATCAATATTGAACTGGTCTAGATAGATGCGTTGGTCGAGTCTAGTTTAGAGGAATATCTGCATTGACGCCCAACAAGCCTCAATAACAAACGAAGTATTTTTCCTTCGATTAATGTTAAGAAACCAAATAGGAAATAGTAGGGACCGGAGTCCGGGTTGCTAAGCATGCAGAATGTAGTCTCGGCTGGTTTTGCCCGCTAGAGGCATAATGGGGAATAGGGTTCTGCGAAGAGAGGCTAATGGGCAGCCAACCTGTAGTGTAGGAGATAGATATGGACGTGACCACGAGGCTAGCAGCGCATAATCGTATTGGTACAGCGAGAATACCACTTTCTACCGTAGGAATTAGGGTAATTGGAATACCAAGATGCCACAAAGTTGGTACATTACTTTCGCGAGACATATTTAGTGTGGCAAGCCGGACGAGTGCAAGGGAGTGTTGCGGGACAGCGTGATAGTTAATGGGTGCCCGAAGGCAAGTCGAAAAGCGCCATTTTTTCTTCCGGTACTGCTCGCCCATTTTACTACCTGGTCCGCACACTCCCTGGCACCCACCGCTGCTTCGCACGGTGCTTATGCCACCTTTGTGGCATGGATAACCCCGATTTTGTCAAGTGTCGCGGCGGTCGCGTGAAATGGTAGTCAGTCGCTCTAAAAAATATATTTCTCCGTCGAAACCAAGTGTGGCCGTCGATCGATGGTCAGGTCTTATCGACCCTTACTTAAGCTTATTGGCAAACAGCTACTGGTATCCTTATCTAATGTCTATCCAAAAGCTCGGCCAGTGGGCGAATGCTAACCTCTTATGTGTTTTCACGCAAATTAAGACCACTTAGACTGTGGACGAATCCCAAAACTTTAAGACCTCCCAAAATAAAACTCCTTATTTTTTCCTCAATGTGTCAGTTACAAATAACTTCTATGGAACACCCACCTTGAGCTCGCTTTAGGTAGCTAAAACCTGACCCTTAAAGTTGAATATACGAAGCTCTAATAGTTATTGGTGGACTATTATATAGACACCCACGGTACCCACCTACGTCTTGTCTCTTCTGCACCTTTTCGGGCTAATAACATGTGGTTTTGTGAGTTCTGATATCCAAAGGTATGTTAGGGAGTGGCACAGTTCCTATTAAAGACTGTGATAGTTAGCATAGGGTTGTGAATTGTCGCTGGGTCGGTTATGGCCATGTACATTTCACAAGGATTGTCCGGCTACATAGATCAGTTCTATATAGGAATAAGGGGATGTGGTTTTCATGCCGGCTGACCTATTAGTGGTGTGGTTCCGAGGTATCTCAAGAATCATGAAGTGATCTTGGGAATGGATATAGGGTTAGGTTGGAGGTTTAAAGCTACATTAGAATGCATCGGGGCGAGGCTACAGTTTTGAGAGGTGAAAATGCGAACGTTAGATGTGTTTCGGCAGGGTATACAGGCAGAGTGTGTGGGAGAATTTGGTGGTGCTCAGGAGCATTCCACGCAGTACAGATTGCTTTGAGAAGATATACATGAGGTGCGAAGGTCTCATACCTAAAGCCAATATCTTTGTAAGAGAGGGTCTTAAAAGTAAAGGAGATTAGAGATATTTCGACTGTGTGTGACACTTCGAGGATTGTGTTCGGTCTTACCAGTTTACCACAATGATAGATCCGACCCTATTCACGATTGAATTTCAACCAAGGTGTTGGGTCAAAATCGGTCATGGCAAAATCAACAGCATAAAATCCTCTGTAGATTGTACCCTTTAATTCAAATACTGAGCAGAAAAATGTCAAAGAAAACTATACGGCAGTAGGCCAAACCAGGCGTTTTCATAAGATCACAAGAATGAAATTCGTATATTTCATTTCAGACAAACCGAATAAAAAAAGTGATCCCTTCGCTTTCAAGCCCTGCAATTGGAAATAATACGTAAATAATAACGCGTCCCAATATAAGACGTTACATTGTGGTAAATGATTTATTGCGATGAAATGACGAGTTTTAAAGAAAACATCATAGTATATATCTTATGAGGATAATATTGCCGAAATACAACTATTTGGAATTTGTTTCAGTCGGAAATTCTCGTCCGTAAAATAAAACAAAAATACCTTCCAGAGGAAAGATGATATATAGGAACAACGAAAACTATCAATGATCCAAAACGTCTTTTCATCTTGTTTATCATTACCACTCATCACCATTATACGCAAACCATTCGCTCTCAGATGTTCATCGTTCGCGATATGGGAGACGAGACGCATCTCCAGAATGTCTTGTGGGAACCGAAATTCACACACGTTCAAATTCTTCTGTAATTCTCAGAGGAACGGCCTGGAAATACCCTATAACTTCCTCTTTGACTTCCTGATAATTCTACGTAGTAGCACAGGACAATGTGACGAGTCGACAATAGTGCAAAGATTTTAATGGAATATAACATATATACTAAGGTTGTGTAATTGATAGAAACATGATTCCTTTATTTCAAATTTGTTGTATTGAGCAGATCCAAAGAAAACGGCTCATACAGAAAGCTTGTCTGGAAACGGGATACAAAGAAATTTTTCTATCAACAAGCAGTAAGGACTAGACAAGTTTTGCGCACCTAGAACTACTCATACCTATTGGGTCAGAAAAACTTATTGTGACTGTATCGCACCTCGCTGGTTAATGAAGGCACTAAGGTGAAAGATGCAAAAGGTTTTATAAGATTTCGGACTGGACCTTATAAAAAGCATGCCTCATACCTCATTTGCGAGGATGAAGGCCAGAGACTGATATAATTCAATAATAAAATATAGCAATTCATAGAGATTGAGCTCTTATATCTATTGGTGTCGTGATGTTTTTTGTCTATGTTTATTATCGACTCTTTGTGTTCTCAGTCAGAATAGGAAAATCCGTACATTGTCGTAGAATAAGACTAAGGTTTCCTTAAATGATGTATATATGAGATTTATTATGGAGTATAACAAATCGTGTTACTTTGGCACCGTCCTTGCGCCGTTAGCATCCTTATATACTCCTCTAGGGGCTCAGTTTTTGCCCTTTTCTCCCGCGGGCTGAGTTTATCAGGCTGTCACAAAAATTAATTCTTTCGTTTTTCTTCGTACTTTCATGATTATCCCTTGTATATCTTTCTCTCACTCGATTTTTTTTTATTTCCTTCTCGAGAGATAAGTTGGTTACTTGAAAATTTATCTTGGCCTGGTTCTGCAAATATATAGGGATAGACCATGCAATTATATGAGGTTGATAGAGATGTACTCTTCCGGTTATTGTGTGACCCTTCTTTAATTGATAGTGGTGATTGGTAATTGTACTCCTCTTTATTCAGGACAATCATTTACCACTTTCTATTAATAGATCTAGATAAAGAAGAAAGGAAATCAGATAACATCGAAGTACCTTACAAACCTTGCCAAAAGAACACTGATACGATTATAACCAAGGCCCAGAAGCAAGAAAAGTAGTCAGTAA
>CAJHQP010008428.1:0-27021 GCA_905132765.1 Moricandia arvensis | reverse complement strand
GATTACAATTTTGATAAAAACAATAACACAATTTAGATAGACATCAATATTCCAATTTCTTATTTTTCACTTTTTTTTTTATTGTAATGATTTTTATTGATATAAAATTTCTGATCAAACCTTGTTGTATCTATCTCCGTGTACTTCTTTTCATGGATAGCAACTATTGTTTCACATTATTAGTTATATTAAAACATGATGAGGACATCAAATCAGCATCAACCATGGAGAAAGAAATCAGGAGAAAACCAGTGAAGAACATGATGCTGAGAATATCTAAAGAAGCCTGTCATGACATATGTGCAATCAAAACGCCATATCTTCCAAACCAGGAGGAATTTATTCATGAAACTACTTTTGATGGATTCTACACTCAACAAGAGCACGCGGAGAATTGGTTTCATATCAAAAGGATTAATGGCTTAGAAGATATGCCATTTTCAAGTCAAAGGTGGACCGACTTGCCTTATTTTGAAGATCAAGAGCATATAATATGTCAAACTCAATGCTGGCGTCCAGGAGACTTTGTGCAACTTCTAGAAGCACTCCACAACCCTTTAAGAAGCACCAGCACACACTGGATCAGGCGGATCCTTGGAGAATACAATCAAATCAAACCGGAGCTAAATATGGAAAGTTGGAAGATTATTTGGTTTGATCATTACCAAACCAAGATATGGCGACCAGGAGACATTTTATTATTACCAGAGGAGCTTGAAGACATAATGAGAGCATTCACATCGCAAAAGATCAAGAGGAGAAGAATATGGAGAAGTTTACCTTATTTGGCTTCAAGCAGTATTTCTGTCAAAGATCTCCAACGGCTCTTTCTTTTATTCTGTGGAGATTTGAAGACACATTCAGTGAACCAGGACATTCCTAGACGTCATAATTTCATGCCCAAGCTATCAAGACTCAAGCAGTCCCACCCATTCAGCCAAATCCCCCAAACTACTCCAAACGGCTAGTTTCTTAATTCTGCAAGATTTCTGTCTTAATTCTTTTATTCTGAGCATTATATAAGCTCATTAGTATCACCATTTGTAGAGCACGTCTTTCATCTAAGTTTATACCAGAAGTATTGTTTTTCCTTTCAAAGTTTCTCTTTGAATTGATTTGTTCTTTAGAAACCAGAGTTGTGAGAAGCGCTTTGTTTTCTTTAGTTCTGTGAATTAGGTTGTTTGAGAGAGTCAGATAGCTTTATTCATCATAGGTTGAGAGAGTCAATCACTTCATTCCATCAAACCACCAGGTTGAGAGATTCAATCAATCCAGCAATCCGCAAGTCCCCTTCAAGTCCATCATCTGACCAAGCTGAAAGAGTTATACGACCAGCAGTTTGGTTCCATCAAGCTATCCTTGTGAGGCTCAGTTTTGTGCCCACATCATCTGGTATCAGAGCTTAAAAGCTCCTATCAGGTTGTTTCTATCTTTTATTCTTGCTTTGTTATTTCATTTATAAAAAAAACGATAAAAAATGTTATTTTCTCTTTAATTTTCGATTTCTGCCATTTTTGTGTTCTTAGTGTTCTTATTACTTTAGAAAAACGAAAAAGAAGAAGTTAGTAGTGTTTGATCTTTAGAAACAATTTGAAAACCAAAAGAATCTGTTTGCATTTAGTTCCTAGTCATATTTCCTTTTCTAGTATATCTGCATACCAAAAAGAAAACCATAGTATTTTGTCTGATTTATTGCATTACTTGACTTTCCTTTTGCTATTAATTTCGACTTGCATCCAAAGAAAAGCCAATAAATATTATCACTTCGTGCATACCATATTGCTTGCATATATAAATAAAAAAGAATATTGCATCATATTTGCTTCATCATTTCGATTGCATTCATAAAAAAAAGAAAAAAGGGGAAAAGAAAAATATTTCATCTTAGTTTATTTAAATTCTGTCAAAGCATATAGTATTGCTTTCCTTGTTATTTTATTTCACTTATATTTCACCCCTACCTATTGAACACATAACCCACGAGTTTGTGTTATTTCAGGAACAATGGGAGATGAAGAAGAAAGTGAACATGATTGGGAACATGAAGACCAGCTCTTAACTGATGAAGATGGTGGTTATGATGATGATCAGTGGACAGATGATTGTTCCAGCAGTGACTATGATGATGATCCAGATCGTGGAGAGCTTGAACCAGAACCACCAGACAATTATCAAGACAAGACCAGCTCCATAGATTGGTCCAGAGAAGAAGTGGATCAAGAAACTGAATCCCAGATCAGTCTAGATGAACACCATCATGAAGAGGAATCTCATGAAGTAGAAACAGAGGATTATTTCAATGGAGAGGCAGAGAATGAATCAGAAAAGGCTTATCCAGAATATAGCTTTTATTATAACTCTGAACATGAGAAGTCATACGTGGAAGAGAGGCCATGGTGTGAAATACCATACTTTGATCATGAGGAGGAATACCAGGATGAAACTGATTCCCAAATCAGTTCACACTACTCTGAAGCAAACCTTGAAGATGGGGCAGCATGTGAGCAGGATTTTGCTGTAGAAGAAACGTTAAATGAGGTTGTAATAAGTGATGGAGAGTCTGAGCCAAGATACATCAAATATGCAGGCCCTCACGAAGGACCAGAAGCTTACCTGAGGTGGGAGAAAGAGTTGGAGCATTGGTTTCAACTTCACCAAGTTAAAGAGGAGGAGAAACCACTAATTGCTGAGGATACTCTAACTGAGTATGCATATTGGTGGTATGATCATGATGCTTCCTGGACAAAAATGAAGGAGCTACTACGTGAGGAGTTTGTGACAGGAGCTGAGAGCAACAAGGAATATCATTTCAGGCGCCCTGATGTATTTCCTAAGCCAAGGATATTGATTCTAGCACCCATGCCAACTCCAAAGATTAAGCCAAAGAAAATGTGTGGTCCTAACTCAAGGGAGATCACGTGCAACACCTCCAGCAGCAAAAGAAACGATAGGGAAGTTGTATCAACCAAGAAGAAACCAAAGGAACAACGTGTGCAACCAAAGGCAGTACCAAAAAAAGGAACTCAAGAGAAGCAGAATTCAAATATGAGTTCTCTACATATGATCAAGCCTCAAGCAACTTTTCAGTGGTTTAAAGGAGCTTTACAGCTACCTAAGAAGAAGACAGAGGTGAGGCCTACAGCTCCAACAAAGAAAGTTCAAACCAAGTCAGAACAACAAACCAAAAAGCACAAGCAATATCCAAAGCAGGAGTTAGAGCAATGTAAGTCTTCTGTACTTTCAAAGATAGCTAGCATAATCTGTTATAGATGCCACAAAAAGGGTCATTATGCTGTAGCTTGTCCAACTAGATCAGTAGAGACTTTCCACTTAGCAACACCAGAAATAAATGCATTTAAAAATAAACTTGTTCAGCTAGTCCCTGAAATGTCTATTTCTAGTGTAATACACTTGTCTTTGCCAAGGGATGTTGGTGCAGGAAATGAGGAAAACTTTGAGGAGCAATGCCCAGAAGTAGACACAATCCAAACCAATGTGATTATCAAATCTCGACCAACACCAATCACTGCCCTCAACCCAGAGATGGTACTTGGTAATCTAGTAAGTGATAAATATGAACGTGTTGATTACTGGAATAATATCTTAACTAGGCATACTTTCAAGTATTCAGTTTTTATTGATTCCAGTTCAGATATAATACACTTGCTCTTTCCCTTAAGCGTCAAGACAAAAACAGGAACCAATGGAGTACCCAAAGACTGGAGAGAAGAACCACCACATCCAAAACCAGAGCAAAGCAGAGGAGTAATCCTATCTTACCTACTCAAAGGAGAACCCCCAGATGCCCCACGCATAACCACACCTAAAACATATCAAGGTAAGACCCTAAACTCCCAAAAAAGGATGAAAGCTAACTTGCTTTCTCTTGGTACAGGAGATATAGTTTCGAGGTCGAAACTTCTTCAAGGGGGAGGGTATGATGAGGACATCAAATCAGCATCAACCATGGAGAAAGAAATCAGGAGAAAACCAGTGAAGAACATGATGCTGAGAATATCTAAAGAAGCCTGTCATGACATATGTGCAATCAAAACGCCATATCTTCCAAACCAGAGGAATTTATTCATGAAACTACTTTTGATGGATTCTACACTCAACAAGAGCACGCGGAGAATTGGTTTCATATCAAAAGGATTAATGGCTTAGAAGATATGCCATTTTCAAGTCAAAGGTGGACCGACTTGCCTTATTTTGAAGATCAAGAGCATATAATATGTCAAACTCAATGCTGGCGTCCAGGAGACTTTGTGCAACTTCTAGAAGCACTCCACAACCCTTTAAGAAGCACCAGCACACACTGGATCAGGCGGATCCTTGGAGAATACAATCAAATCAAACCGGAGCTAAATATGGAAAGTTGAAGATTATTTGGTTTGATCATTACCAAACCAAGATATGGCGACCAGGAGACATTTTATTATTACCAGAGGAGCTTGAAGACATAATGAGAGCATTCACATCGCAAAAGATCAAGAGGAGAAGAATATGGAGAAGTTTACCTTATTTGGCTTCAAGCAGTATTTCTGTCAAAGATCTCCAACGGCTCTTTCTTTTATTCTGTGGAGATTTGAAGACACATTCAGTGAACCAGGACATTCCTAGACGTCATAATTTCATGCCCAAGCTATCAAGACTCAAGCAGTCCCACCCATTCAGCCAAATCCCCCAAACTACTCCAAACGGCTAGTTTCTTAATTCTGCAAGATTTCTGTCTTAATTCTTTTATTCTGAGCATTATATAAGCTCATTAGTATCACCATTTGTAGAGCACGTCTTTCATCTAAGTTTATACCAGAAGTATTGTTTTTCCTTTCAAAGTTTCTCTTTGAATTGATTTGTTCTTTAGAAACCAGAGTTGTGAGAAGCGCTTTGTTTTCTTTAGTTCTGTGAATTAGGTTGTTTGAGAGAGTCAGATAGCTTTATTCATCATAGGTTGAGAGAGTCAATCACTTCATTCCATCAAACCACCAGGTTGAGAGATTCAATCAATCCAGCAATCCGCAAGTCCCCTTCAAGTCCATCATCTGACCAAGCTGAAAGAGTTATACGACCAGCAGTTTGGTTCCATCAAGCTATCCTTGTGAGGCTCAGTTTTGTGCCCACATCAAAACACCACCACATGGCCTCTTGTTCTTTCCATCTCCTCATCTTAGCCGCCATTATCTTTTGTCAATATTTAAATCTCACTGGAGCTACTGCTTCTTATTCTGATGATGAGGGGGGTTTTTAGCTTTCAAATCTAGTAACTTTTTGGAAATTTTAAGTAACCGGAAGAAAGGTATTGATTAATTTTTGTGGGCCATTTTTGTTTCCCATAAGGGCGATCATCGAGTCGTTGAACACACTGTCCATGGTTAATCATATAATCTTTCATGCCGACATTATCTCCATGTCACTGGCCAAAGTCCAATATTTAGAAATGCTCGCCTTTATATATCTTTAAAACATCACTTTCCACAATTTATTTATCCATTGCCTTTGTTTACCCATTGCCAAATCTATAGTCTAGTGGTTGGCCGCGCTTTGTGCGGCAAGATTGTATTTGTTTAGTTTAATTTTGAATATATTTTGATCTTTCTTGTTTCATTTGCTATAAAGATGTTCTGAAATTATATTATTTTGAATATTATCATCCTTTATTTTTGTTATTGGTTTTTTATTCAGTGAAAACACTTCCTCATTGTATGTGTCTGCCACTGTCTTTTATACAGTAAATAAATAAGAAATAATGTAGCCGTTGTAATCTTATTATGGATGTGATTTATTGTAATGTGTTCGATTTTTTTTGTTTCTATTTTATTTAACTTGTACTCTTCTTATTTTCTTTTCTAGTGGTTTTTACAATGTCTATCTCATTTCTAATGTATAATTATAAATATCTATGTAGTATGGGTGAGTATGAAAGTTAGTGAGCAACATTGAAAGATTTTTAAAAATAATGAACACTTGAAAAAGTGTTTAATTTACTCTCATTTAAAAATAATGTCAACTTTCGCTATTTATATTTTACTATTCTCATTAGAAATGTTTGTCATACTATTAAGAAAATTTTCAAGTATATATAATTTTTAACATATTCAATGTTTGTTCTATTTTTACTATGATAATTAGTAGAATGAAGTTTCTTGAATATAAAACATGGATTATTTTGGGTCTTACACATATGTTTTCCAAAATTTGTTAGTACTTTATTTATACTTATACATATTTTTTAAATATGATATATGCATCCACAATATTTACAAAATATTATTTTTATTAACAACATTCATATATGTAGATATGGTAATTTTTAAATTTATTTATGTAAGGTTTCTTAGTAGCCTTGATTGGAGCTTGTTTGATTTTGTTGTAGGTTGAATTGGGAGGTTTTTGTTTTTTTTTTCCAGTAGAAGTGGTACATAATACAGACAATTCTTTAAAAAAAGATAACAATTTATTCTATTTTTTTTCTTTTGGGAAACAAATTATTTTTAACTTGGAAACCCTGCATATGTTAGTAAAATCATAAATTGTTAGAATAACTTGATTTGTTTAATCTCTGGTGCTGGTTTTTATAAATGTAGAGATGTAACAAAAAATATTAACTTGCGTAAGACAAAAAAATCCTTGCACAATATGTCGTGATCTCTTAATTGATTACACTATTTAGTTCTCGAGGAGGAGATGGCAATGATCTTTGATGGAGCAGCTTTAACCACTCAACTACAGGAAAAACAAAAAGGGAGAAAGAAAGGTTTCAGTTTAATTTATGTTGTTGGTCGATGGAGTTTTAAGATCAGCCATTGCCCATTCGAGTTTTAGTATTTGTCACCTGAATAGAAGAAATATGCTAAAAACATATGAAATGAATCATCTTATACCTTATATGCTACGCTGATAAAAATAAAGCAAAGAAATGTGAATTGACACTGCATCACAAACTTGAGTGAAAATGCTTTTTGCCTTAGAGATTACACCCTTGTTTTAAAAAAAAAATTAGCAGCAAAGCTGTCTACGGTGGTTACAACAATATAATTGGGAGATATATCATCACTGCATTGACTTTCGTTGTCATATCTGAAGTGGAAAAGCTTCCACATAATGCATTTGCCACCAACCTGGTTTACAATATATATATCAAAATCAGGGGAGTTGCACAGAAAGATCAACGAACAATGGGGCATAATTATCAATAAGTCATTCATGATACATACATTACTCCCTCGCCAAGTTCTTTGAATGTCATTTAAATTGTGAATCATCAAATCGTTCATCTCGCCATACAACAGCCAAACTATATGTTCTTGCTTTTGTAATGGCTTGGAGAAACCAGAAACCATTAAGCGATACGAAGAAATGCATCAGGAAGCCATGTCCCTCCAGGTTTTGTTTTGTCAAGGAACCACCTCGGAGAAACCTCATCGAGAATGATATATACCAATAAACCTGTAAATAAACCCCATAAATTAGACAAAAAGAGCTTCCACAAAGAGTTCTTCGTTTAAATATTCAACGTTAGTTAAGTCAAGGGGTTCAACTAAGAATCTCTTGAAAAGATCAAAAAATTCTAAATGGTTTTTATACGAAGCACCAAGAAACCTTGACCGTGAGTTTACATTAGCTTTCCTAATTTTGAGGACTTTGGCAAGATCTAAAAGCAGACAAAGAAGAAATATGCAGACACTCAGAAATTTAGACAATTAAGTGTATCTTATAAATGAAGTTGAATACAGAGAGATACATACGGAGAAGGGAAACAATAGAGTAGAGGGTGCCATGGCTTGAGTACACTCTAATCCACCAAAGCCTCCCATGATCTCTAGGGTCAATCTCTTTAGCCCTTGAAATCAAATCTGACTTTCTCAAATTCTTTAGCGTCTTCAAAACTCAATCCAGCTTTCACATAACCTATCTACTTAAATCTCCTATACTCTTCCACATCTCTTTCTAGATCTCTATGTACAAATCATCACCTTTTGATGCTTCACAGCAGGTGGTAGGTAGATCTCTTGGAGAAGAAAGCTCCGATTCCTGAATTGTGTCACTGTTAATGAGAAAGATTCCTTTAAAAAACAAAAAAATAAAAAGCTACAACTTTTATGAACAGCCAACTACTTAGATTAGAACCAAAGTTTATGTCTCTGCTGAGATTTGGAGTCCTCAAAGAAACCAAATCTACCTATCTTGGCCTTTCTCACTGAACTTGGCAAATCGAATGTCAATTCTTTAGACAGCTTGTCATGCTTTGCTCACTTAAAGCTGAATAATAATGTGAAGAATTGAGATTACAGAGGAAATCAATGCCATATATAACACAAATTACAGAACTAAAGCTCCACATCTTCATATATACTACAAAAGTACCATAAAAATTGAGTTCCTGATTCCAACCAACATATTGCCCAAATAATTTAATCCTGTAACTTCAAAATAACTTCAAGAGGTACGATAACACTAACATCTTATACAATAAAGTTAGTTTTTCTCTCCTTAGGGGGAAAAATAACACGTGGCAGATATTTTTAATCATCGAAAGTTGTTCTTAAATGAGCTTGGTTGTTAACCAGAAATTAAGTGGGCTCTAAATTTTTTTCATTCTGGTCCAATAGTTATTAGGTTTGTTCGTTGTTCGCGTTGAAGAGGAAAACCACTTCCCCCTTCGGATCACACCGCCTCCAAGGCATGTGTAATGTTTGTGTTATCAATTAGCCCCACTAAACCAAGCATTTACGTGGTTTTCACCACTCCTCCCACTCTTTGGCATTAGATTGGCTTCATCACTCTCCAAGGTAATCGGTGAACTCCGCCTATAAATTTGTTTCTTGGCTGCAATGAACATCCTCGCCGGTACGAAATCAGAAAAGACAGCCTCCGTCAAGTTCATTGCTCTTGGCACTTATTTGTTTTTTTACTTTTATTTTGCTTCCAGATACATGCGGTTCAAAGTTTTATGTAGGACATGTTAGTGTTATCGTACCTCTTGAAGTTATTTTGAAGTTACAGGGTTAAATTATTTGGGCAATATGTTGGTTGGAATCAGGAACTCGATTTTTATGGTACTTTTGTAGTATATATGAAGATGTGTAGCTTTAGTTCTGTAATCCTACATAAAACTTTGAACCGCATGTATCTGGAAGCAAAATAAAAGTAAAAAAGCAAATAAGTGGCGAGAGCAATGAACTTGACGGAGGCTGTCTTTTCTGATTTCGTACCGGCGAGGATGTTCATTGCAGCCAAGAAACAAATTTATAGGCGGAGTTCACCGATTACCTTGGAGAGTGATGAAGCCAATCTAATGCCGAAGAGTGGGAGGAGTAGTGAAAACCACGTAAATGCTTGGTTTAGTGGGGCTAATTGATAACACAAACGTTACACATGCCTTGGAGGCGGTGTGATCCGAAGGGGGAAGTGGTTTTCCTCTTTAACCAACATATTGCCCAAATAATTTAATCATGTAACTTCAAAATAACTTCAAGAGGTACGATAACACTAACATCTTATACAATAAAGTTAGCTTTTTCTCCTTAGGGGGAAAAATGACACGTGGCAGTCATTTTTAATCATCGAAAGTTGTTCTTAAATGAGCTTGGTTGTTAACCAGAAATTAAGTGGGCTCTAAATTTTTTTCATTCTGGTCCAATAGTTATTAGGTTTGTTCGTTGTTCGCGTTGAAGAGGAAAACCACTTCCCCCTTCGGATCACACCGCCTCCAAGGCATGTGTAATGTTTGTGTTATCAATTAGCCCCACTAAACCAAGCATTTACGTGGTTTTCACCACTCCTCCCACTCTTTGGCATTAGATTGGCTTCATCACTCTCCAAGGTAATCGGTGAACTCCGCCTATAAATTTGTTTCTTGGCTGCAATGAACATCCTCGCCGGTACGAAATCAGAAAAGACAGCCTCCTTCAAGTTCATTGCTCTCGCCACTTATTTGCTTTTTTACTTTTATTTTGCTTCCAGATACATGCGGTTCAAAGTTTTATGTAGGATTACAGAACTAAAGCTACACATCTTCATATATACTACAAAAGTACCATAAAAATCGAGTTCCTGATTCCAACCAACATATTGCCCAAATAATTTAACCCTGTAACTTCAAAATAACTTCAAGAGGTACGATAACACTAACATGTCCTACATAAAACTTTGAACCGCATGTATCTGGAAGCAAAATAAAAGTAAAAAAGCAAATAAGTGGCGAGAGCAATGAACTTGACGGAGGCTGTCTTTTCTGATTTCGTACCGGCGAGGATGTTCATTGCAGCCAAGAAACAAATTTATAGGCGGAGTTCACCGATTACCTTGGAGAGTGATGAAGCCAATCTAATGCCGAAGAGTGGGAGGAGTAGTGAAAACCACGTAAATGCTTGGTTTAGTGGGGCTAATTGATAACACAAACATTACACATGCCTTGGAGGCGGTGTGATCCGAAGGGGGAAGTGGTTTTCCTCTTCAACGCGAACAACGAACAAACCTAATAACTATTGGACCAGAATGAAAAAAATTTAGAGCCCACTTAATTTCTGGTTAACAACCAAGCTCATTTAAGAACAACTTTCGATGATTAAAAATGACTGCCACGTGTCATTTTTCCCCCTAAGGAGAAAAAAACTAACTTTATTGTATAAGATGTTGAAACCTCTTAGATATTTTTTTCATTTTATTTTTTTGTTATCCAAGTATACAATGCTTCAGTTGATTGAAATATTTTGTTTTAATTTTATGTTTTATAATTTTATTAGTTTTACTTTTTCACTTCTAAATTTGCATAATCATGTTTTAAACAGTGTTAATGATATTTTTATTTGGAAAATTTAGATAATTATTTATTTATTTTAATTGATTGTATTACTGACAATATTTAATAGTGAGTCAACTCATTAAAACTATTAGCCCATTAGTTTAAATGAGTTATGAATTGATTCAAACCATTAACTAAATGGATTGGGTTTATCCTTAAACCATAACTAAATGGTTTCCATGGATATGAGTTGATTTAAGTTGGTTTATCCATTTTGTTACCTCTACATATTGTTTTTATGTTTGATCATAAGTGGCTAGAAGTAATTTCACTAATCTCTTAAATTACTTTTGCATTTGATTGAAGTTGAGATATACTTTTGCATTTAAAATCAAGTTTTAGTTTATTTTTGATAAATTATATACTGTGATTTTTAATAAAATATAATAATTTTGTTTTTTATTCGTGCTATGTAATAAATATATTATATTATAATTTTTAATTTATATTAAACAATAATTATGTTGAATTACTGTTAAAATAAAATAATTTAGGAAAACGATTAAACATGACAAAATGAACAAATGTTATTAATAATTAATATTAAGTTAGAATTAGAATATATTTGAAATATTCATTTACAAAAGAAAAAATATAATGAAATAAATAAGTCGACTAAATGTTGCTTCATTTTTTCATTTAAAAGTGAATCTTTAAAGACAAAATGAAACTAACAATTAGAGATGTTCTATAACGGTGAGTTTTGTAGACCGATTCACAAAAACTTTATAAAGAAATAATTGTGTTAAACCATAAAATTATTAACTAAGTGTTATGGTGAAAGATAGCGATACAAATTTAACTAGATTTTGACCAGCACTTTAAAAGCACAGGTTTGTTGACAAAATAAAATATATATACTTCAAAATGTGTATTCATATGTAAATCAATGTTATATAATATTAATTCAACTTTAGTTAAAGATTTGAGAGAATATATAGATTTTATTTATGAAATATCAAACCATTCAAGCAATAGAAATTATGTATTTCATTAGTATCAAGCCAATCAAGTTATGAAAATTAAAATCTTTAGTATCATTTCAATCAACTTAAATATGTACATAAAAATAGGGATATTCGACATTTTGATATAGGTAAACACGGAATTAATCGATATTGAGTATCAAGACAATCTAAGTTATAGAAATTATTTTTTTTCTAAAAAAAACTATATTGGACATTTTTATAGAAACTTTCAAATTTTTGTTTTTACACAAGTTGATATAGATTGAAAATTGTCAATATGGACAATTATATATCTTTCAATCATGTCACAAAATAAGTAATGATAATTTCAAAAAAGATCATCATTACAAACTCGATTACATAGATAACTTATACTATAAGATTTGTACTAACAATATATCAAGTTACAACAACCAAAAAAAGGTATTTCATCAAAATATATCTAAACCATTTTTGAATATTATAGATTATAACTTTTTCTACAACATATTGTAAGATGTGAAAGAATCAAATTTTCTAAAGATATCTACTCCACCAAATAATGATATCACCTATATAATTATATAATAACCCTAAATTTTTAAGCATTATCTAACTAAAAGCTAATATATGAAAAAATCTATCAAACTTCTATTCCTAACACCTAATCGGATATATTGGACATTTTGAGAGAAACTTTCATATTTTTCTTTTACACAAGTTGATATAGATTGAAATTGTCAATATGGAGATCTATATATTTCAATCATGTCACAAAATAAGTAATGATAATTTCAAAAAAATCATCATTACAAACTTCGATTACATTGATAACTTATACTATACGATTTGTAGTAACAATATATCAAGTTACAACCACAAAAATTATTCCATCAAAATATATCTAAAGCTTTTTAAAAATATTATAGATTATACTTCTTTCTACAACATATTGTAAGATGTGAAGGAATCGAATCTTCTAAAGATACGTACTTCACCAAATATTGACATCACCTATATAATTATATTGTAACCCTAAATAGTCTAATCATTATCTAACTAAAAGCTAATATATGAACAAATCTATCAAACTTCTATCCCTAACACCACACGTAACACCTAATTTCTATCACAAATTAATCACTAAGCACATATACTACTATAACTAAACACACTAAATCAAAGAAATATCTAAACAAAACATGAAAATGAATTATCATCAATCACAACAACAATCAAAAGAGGTATGGAAATAAATAAGCAGATTAACATATAACCCACTACGTTTAGTTTAATAATCGAAAAACATTAAAGGAAAACTGGTTTTAAAAACCAGAAAATATGTTCCAACTTGGTAGCCGAAGTAATAAAAAACATTAAACATTTCAGTGTTGTAGAGATTATGAAAGCGAAGAGTCCAATCAAACATTTCTGGCTCATCCAACTTGAACCAATCAACGTAAGGAACCTTGACATCAGCCATCTTCGCATGTGCGAGCTCAAGATCGGACTCTAGCTTATCCTTCTCATTCTTCATGGCATACATGTTTTAGAGTTCCTCAAGGACTTCTAGTTTAGCTTGAATTAGATTGACTTGGAGAGCTTCATCATGCTTTGCAATGGGGGCTTTGTTTAGTTCCTTTTACATCAAGAGAATCGCTTGGTAATGGTCTCTGCTCGTCGTTTTCCATTGCTGAAAGCCTCTTTGAAAGAAGAATTGTGTGTCTCCATGATTAGTTACATAGATTCTCCAACATCTTTCACGAAATGTCTCCATGAACGGGGAATTTTCACTTGGATGTGCCAAGTCTTGTGTGGTTTGATTTCGTTCAAGAAAGATAGCTGCAAATTGTTAGCCATTTTTTCTGTATCGATGTGTTTGATGTATAACGTGCTTAACTGCTCTTATATTTATAATAGGAGGGGATGCAGCGTTTTTAGGTTAAGCAAATGTAGGGTAGAATATTACGCAAATGTTGACCTATAGTACAAGATGTCGATGCTCTTATTCAAACTTGGGTACTCAAAAATATTATAATAGATGAAAAATATAAAAATTCTCTTATTAGTTGACCTATAGTACACAATAAATATGAAAATGCTCCTTCACAGATGCGATGTCAAACCACAATATAGGAACAGTATTGACATCGCATTTGTGAAGGAACATTTTCATATTTATCGTGTACTATAGGTCAACTAATACGAGAATTTTTATATTTTGCTTCTATTATAATATTTTGAGTACACAAGTTTGAATAAGAGTATCGACATCTTGTATTTTTGATTTAGGAAGAGAAGACATGTAATGGAAAATGTATGGCGACATACTCCATTCTCCATCGACTTACATAAGAATAGAAAACTATAAAGTAAATATGAAATATTGAAGGAGTATTTTCATATTGTCAAAGCATGAGTATATGTGTGACATTATTTAGAAGTATGACGATAATATTAAACTAAATGCGATATTATATGAGTAAAAGAAACACAATTATTGTTAGAGAAATTTATGGTTACATATTGGTAGGCGAAATTGAAGTAGGACCATAAAATTATTAGCTCCTAATGAAAGTGTCCACAACCTTGTATAAGTAGATTTTTTTCAGAATGCTTTTCTTTTAATAGTATAAACTAGATTTTGATCTACGTTTCGAAAGCGCGGGTTTTTCTTTGGATTGTAAACAAAGTTTGTTAATTAGTATTTTTGAATTGGTGTACATTATTATGATACAAAATCATTTTATCAAAGAAGGACATTTTTAAAAATATATATTTATGAATTAGTTTATATAATATTTTGTATATACACTCTTATATAACTCATTTTAGGCCTGGATATTTTACAGGATCTGAAAAAACCAAACCAAAATCGACCCGAAAATATAGTTGTGGTTTGGGATCCGGGTCCACGGCAAAGTACATATTTGACCTTTTCTTTGACCCGCGGTCTCTGTTCGATTTTGGGTCCTACTCGAGACCCAATCGAGTATCCAAAGTACTGAAATTTTATGTGTATATTAGGTATATTTGGGTATTTTAGATATGTACTCGGTATTTTGAATGTGTTTTTGGTTTTATGAATATTTTTTGAATTTTTGGATCCAGGTTTCCGATTATAGTTTCAAATTTCGGGTAAAATTTCAAGTTTTAAAAAAAAAATATTTTTGGTATTAAGAAATTTTTTTAGGTATTTTTGTTTCCACATGTCAGAGTTTTGGTAAACTTTTATGATTTTTGGAATTTAAATATTTTTAAGCTATTTGTTTGTGTTTTTGGGTATTTTTGTGTTTCAGTACTTTTGGATTTTTCGATACTTCGAGTCTCTTTTGAGTCCTAAAATCCCAAACCAATTTGGACCTGTTACGTACCCAAAAATTATAGGTATTTAAATTCTTGACCCAGACCCCAAAGGAATCAACCCGAATCCGAACCAAAATATTTTAAATACCTAGTTATGTCGAAATGTTTAGGTTTCAAAAATCCTAGACCCGAAATGAACCGATATGTACCCTACCAAAAGACACGATGCCCAGACGTACTCTCTCATATTATATTTTGTGTGTATTTTATAAGAGCTGCATTTGTTGAACTCGTGAGACTTAAGATTTACTTAGATTTTGGCTAATTTAATAGTATAGTTTTGTAAAATGTTCTAATAGTTTTTAACCTTATATTAAATAACATATTTTATTTTAAATAATTTTATAAAAAATAATTTAACATTAAAATATAATTTTACTTTTTTACATTTGGTTTGCTAAAGTGTTTGTATTAAATTTGATTTTTTAAATATTTGAAACTATAAAATGTAAGATGACATAGTATTATATGATGTATGATTATGCTAAATTTTAAATGAGTTGCGAAATCTATTAAAGTTAATAAACTTAGTAGATTTAAATAGCATATCAGCATTACATTATTTTTTTTGTTTAAAATATTTTGTAACAATATATGATGTATCTTGGTTTTTAAAATAAGGTGAAAATATAAGAATACTCAATTTCAATTTGTTTTAAATTTAGTTGCAGTTAAAAATAAGGTGGCTCAAACGAATGATATAATTTTAGTATAATGTTTTTTTAAACAAAATTATTTTTGTCTAATATATAAGAGTATTAACTAACGTATCGTTAGACAAATATAAAGTAAATTATATGATATAATGTTTTTGTTTACCGATGTATAATAATTATTAGGATTGACTAAATCACAAAATTTGATATGCATGTCATGTTACCTTTTATTGTTAGATAAATATAAGGTAAGAGTAAAAATTTTTTTAAGTTTAATGAAAAGGTGCAACAACTTTGTTTAAATAAATTTTTCATAATGATACTATTTTAAGAATATAATTATTGTTAGCAAATTTATGGTGATATATTAGTAGGCGAAATTAAAGTATGACCATAAAGTTATTAGCTAACGAAAAGGTATAAACAACCTTGTATAAATAAACGAAATTTAAGTAGAATCCATCTTTCTTAACCCACAGCAGAATAGATGATTGGTGCGGGTCGAACGGGAATATTTGTATTGCAGGGCGGGTGCAACACTTTTACCATCATTTGTAAAAGAATACCAGCAAACTCTTAATTTGTATGTTCTTTTTTTTCGTTCTCATTTTGATTAATAAAATTGAAACACATACAAAGAGAAATCCAAAGCCGGCATAAACAACTTAACATCCCCGGAAACATAATCCACAAAGGAAAATCCTAAACCCAAACAATAGGTAACATACAACAACTATTACCATCACTAGATTAGTCTTCAATCTTGCATCTAACCAAAAAACACTCTTGGATAATGAGAATAGAGCTAAGACCTCTGAACTTTGATCAACTGGAACTCTTTCGAAAAACACCCAAAAGAGAGAGACAGAGAGAGTAAGCGATGCAGTGCACTGGCCTTCACAACAAAACAAGACTATGCTTACATGAACCTTCAGTTCACCGTAACAAGCCATAACCACTACGCCTAACACCATACACCAACCCGAGAAGCAAACAAACGCCTGGGATTAAAGCTCTCTTCTCAACTGAACTTTCATCGGAGAACCCTAGTGGCCTCAACCTCTTTATAATGCTTCATCCACAGAAGCCATCGAGGAACAAGAGAGGAAACATGTAATCCGAAGAAAACACTTATTGAAAGACCGGGAAAAGGACTCCATAACAAGAAGATAGAGGCGACAAGAAACTTGAATCTTCTCAACAGTGTTAGGACTGTTTTGCTCACCAAAACCCACTACAACAGCAACAAACTACCGCACCATCACCACACCACCACTCCCACCGTTGCTGAAACAAAATCTGAGAAGACAAACCAAGACCCGCGACGACACCAAGAGACTCGCAACACCAACACTGAAGCCGCATGTGACAGGACACGTCACTAACAGTTTTTAGTTTTATCATTATCAAGTTAGTTTTATGATTTCTATTTCTTTCATGATAAGGATTAGCTTAAGCCTTATCTTTGTTTTTTGGTTTTCTATATAAGTAGCTCTTACGATAGTTAAGAGACTTACACAATCAATAAACTATTTTTCTTCACCTTTACTTATCTCTCAAGCTATTCGTTCACAAAGCGACGTTTACGAACACAATACTTCTAAGAAGATCTTTCTTCCTAAAGATCATCTTCTAAGCTTGTGTATCCCCATTCTTCGAATCCGCAAGTAGGGTTTCTAGTTCGGGAATCTATCTATCGTGCTTCCCGTCTCAGTGGTATCAGAGCATATCAATACCTCAGGACCGTGCTATGGAAACCAGACAGAACACCGCGTTAACCGATATGCATAAACAAATCGAGGAACTGCGTCTCTCACAAAATCAACAAACTGAAGGAATTCGCAAAGAACTAGGGGGTGAAATTGCTGATCTTAAAGCAATGATGGAAAAATACTTTGCTAATACTCCACCTTTAAAACAACAAGACGGAACCTCGGGTCTCACTTCAGCCGAAAAATCCCAAGAATCAGACCCACCGGATCGCCTTACCGGAGAACAAAGTACAACAAAACCAACTCAACCTAACTTCGACCACAACCCTAACCCACCTCTCCCTAATGGCCTATCATCACGACTGACAAAAATTGGATTCCCAATGTTTGATGGCTCTGTACTCAGAGAATGGATTTACCGTTGCGAGCAATTTTTCTCAATTGATAGTACCCCACCAGAGTTGAAGGTTCGTCTCGCCTCTCTTCACATGACCGGCAAAGCACTGCAATGGCATCACGCCTATATTGCCAACCGCTACAACATGTTTCCACTATGGCCAGAATATGTCGCTGCTATCTCTGAACGCTTTAGCGAACTCTACGACGATCCTTTATCTGAGTTAGTTAGCCTTAAACAAGCAAACGATCCTATTGACGTTTATCTGGAAAAGTTTGATTGTGCTATGACAAGGATTACATTGGCTCCTGGACATGCCTTAAGCATCTTCTTGACAAATATGAATCAACATCTAGCCCTCCATGTTCGCCAGTTCAATGTCAAGACCGTACCAGAAGCAGCAAAAATAGCAAAGCTCCATGAGTTATCTCTGTTGCACACTCCGTCAAAAACACCTCGCCCAACTTTCAACTCATCTCAAAGGTCGAACTTCACACAAAACAGGAACCAATACAACTCAACAACACCGTCCACTTCTCAAAACAGCAAACCCTACTCACTAATGCACCTCAGAAACGATTTTCTTTTGAAGAAATGCAGGAACGAAAACGTAAAGGTCTGTGTATGTTTTGCGAAGAACCGTTCACACCGGGTCATCAACTTAAGCATCGGCGTTCCGAGTTCTTATTTTTGGAAGCTGATCCAACAGAATTTGATGAAGAAATCGCACTGGAGGAACAAATACGAGAAACAACCATCGAAGATCAAGATGATAAGGTCCCCACTATCTCTGTCCACGCCTTAAATGGGTGCCCGACGTTCAACTGTATGCGTCTAATGGGTCAGTACGGAAAGCGAAAACTGCATATACTCATCGACCCTGGCAGCACTCATAACTTCCTTGATCTACAAATCGCTAAAGGCTTGGGTTGCTCGTTGACACCAATCAAACCAATGTCTGTAGTTGCAGCTAGCGGTGATTTGATTACAAGGTACAAATGCAGTACGTTTATATGGAAAATGCAGGGCTATGAATTCAAAACAGAGACAAGAACACTACCATTAGGATGTAGTGATCTCGTACTGGGTGTTCAATGGCTCTCCACTTTGGGTCCTATCCTCTGGGATTTTCTGAACTTACGCATGGAGTTCAACTTTAAAGGTTTGAAACATGTTCTTCGAGGGACAACACCGAACAGTTCTCAAGTAGTTACAGGAAGCAGCTTGACCAAATTAATGTTGCAAGAACCACAGCTCGCCTTACTCCATTTACGAGAGATTGACAATGCCATACTACCTCAACAACCACTTACCCATGAAGCTATATTTTATCACATTGAAGCCAGCGACCCACAACTCGATACGAACGGATCACTCAAACAACTACTTGACTCCTACGTTGACGTTTTCGATGAACCATCATCTCTTCCACCATTCCGAGAAGGTTTCAATCACAAGATACCACTCGAGACAGGAGCTAACCCTATCAATTTACGTCCATACCGATATTCTTCACTACAGAAAGATTCCGTCGACAAGATGATTCGTGAGATGCTCACTCAAGGAATTATTCAATATAGCTCTAGCCCTTATGCATCTCCAGTGGTGCTCGTGAAGAAGAAAGATGGTTCATGGCGACTATGTGTGGACTACAGAGGTCTAAACAAACAAACGATCAAGGACAAATACCCTATCCCTCTTTTGGAAGATCTCTTGGACGAGTTGGGAGGTGCTAAATTCTTCTCCAAACTAGACTTACGTGCAGGCTTCCATCAACTGCGCATGTCACCTGAGGATGTGCATAAGACAGCATTCAAAACCCACTCTGGTCATTACGAGTACCTCGTCATGCCTTTCGGACTTACCAACGCTCCGTGTACATTCCAAGGCTTAATGAACCACGTTTTTGAACCAGTTCTTCGCAAGTTCTTGCTCGTCTTCTTCGATGACATCTTAATATATAGCAACACTTGGGACGATCACATTATTCATTTGGATATGGTCTTTGCACTCCTACGACATCATCAGCTATATCTTAAGCAATCAAAATGTACCTTTGGAGCAACAAAAATTGAATACCTCGGTCACTTCATCTCTTCCGCGGGTGTAAGCACTGATCCAGCCAAGATAAAAGCAGTGGAAGGTTGGCCCATTCCTAGCAACCAAAAGCAGATACGTAGTTTTTTGGGTCTTGCAAACTACTACAGGCGTTTTATACAAGGCTATAGTATAATTGCACGACCACTTACATTGTTACTCCGAAAATATGGCTTTGCATGGAATCCCGACGCAAACTCAGCCTTCCAAGCTCTGAAGTCAGCTTTAATGTCGGCTCCTGTGCTTGCTCTACCAGATTTTTCCAAAACATTTGTCGTGGAAACAGATGCCTCTAAAACTGGTATAGGTGAAGTACTTATGCAAGAAAATCATCCAATCTGCTACATCAGTAGAGCGTTAGGACCTCGTCATCAGAACCTCTCGGTGTACGAAAAGGAACTCCTTGCTGTGGTTCACGCTGTCCAAACATGGAATGCCTACTTGGCTCATAACATGTTTATCATTCGAACCGATCAACGGAGCTTAAAGTATTTGCTCGAACAGAAAATTACAACTCCTTTTCAACACATGTGGCTGTCCAAATTGATGGGTTACACCTTTGAGATTAACTACAAACAAGGAAAAGAGAACATCGCAGCCGACGCGTTGTCCCGAGTTTCTGGTTCCCAACTACTTCAACTTACATTGTCTCAGGTCCATCATGGTTTTTACGAGGACCTTAAAGCTTTATGGGAAACAGACCCAATTCTCAAAAAGATTATCTCGGAGCTGCAGATAAACAAGTCTCTTCATCCAGCATATTCCTACGTGAATGGTGAACTACGACGAAGAGGAAAACTCGTAGTGGGCAACGACCAATCAGTCAAACTTCACATATTCAAGTGGCTCCATGACTCGGCTATTGGAGGACATTCAGGCCGTGATTCAACTCTACAACGAATCAAAACTCTATTCTTTTGGCCTAAAATGAGTTCGGAAACTCAAAATTATGTCCGAAACTGCGCCATATGCCAGAAGAATAAGTATGATCTAGCTGCAAAACCTGGTCTTCTTCAGCCACTTCCCGTCCCTGCAGGTGTTTGGGAATCAGTGAGTCTCGACTTTATAGAGGGTCTTCCTCCATCTGCTGGTAAACATTGCATCATTGTGGTCGTCGATAGGCTAAGTAAAAACGCTCATTTCTTGGCACTTTCACACCCGTATACTGCTATGGATGTTGCCAAAGTCTATTTGGATCAAGTATTTCGCCTCCATGGAATGCCTAAAGACATTACTAGTGATCGGGATCCAACTTTCTTAAGCGAAGTATGGAGGGAAATGTTTAGAGTCCATGGCGTGGATCTCAACTTTTCTACGGCTTATCATCCTCAAACTGACGGCCAAACAGAGGTTACTAACAAGACGCTGGAAATGTATCTTCGATGTATGGTCTCTGATTCTCCTCACTCATGGAGTTCATGGCTTCCACTCGCGGAATGGTGGTACAACACCACATATCACTCTGCCATTCACAGTACTCCATTTGAGATAATCTACGGACAACCACCTCCGATTCATATGCCTTATCTACCAGGTGAGAGTTCGTCACCAGCTATTGATAGAACACTTCAGAAACGTGAGGCACTTATCGATATGATGAAATTCCACCTCCTACGGGCACAGAATCGAATGAAACAATATGCAGATTCTCGACGTTCTGATCGGGAATTTACAGTAGGTGACTATGTCTACTTAAAGCTTCAGCCATATCGTCAACACTCTCTCAAAGGACGAAACTTGCCTCACAAGTTATCACCACGTTACTACGGCCCTTTTCGCATACAAGATCGTGTTGGTTCGCGCGCCTACAAACTTGATTTGCCTCCGACCTCTGCAATCCATAATGTGTTTCACGTAAGTCAACTTAAGTTGTGTCCTAATCCGCCAAGTTCACCTCCTACACTACCGCAATACCTCAATGACGTGGGAACAAGCAAAGAGCCCGAGTTTATTTTGGAGAAAAAAATGGTCAATCGGCAGAACAAACCTATAACTAAAGTACTCGTCCAATGGAAGGGTTCAACGCCTCAGCAAGCTACGTGGGAGTTCTACCAAGATTTCATTGCAAAATTTCCAGATTTTCATTCTTGAGGCCAAGAATGTTGTGAAGGAGGGAGTATTGTGACAGGACACGTCACTAACAGTTTTTAGTTTTATCATTATCAAGTTAGTTTTATGATTTCTATTTCTTTCATGATAGGGATTAGCTTAAGCCTTATCTTTGTTTTTTGGTTTTCTATATAAGTAGCTCTTACGATAGTTAAGAGACTTACACAATCAATAAACTATTTTTCTTCACCTTTACTTATCTCTCAAGCTATTCGTTCACAGAGCGACGTTTACGAACACAATACTTCTAAGAAGATCTTTCTTCCTAACGATCATCTTCTAAGCTTGTGTATCCCCATTCTTCGAATCCGCAAGTAGGGTTTCTAGTTCGGGAATCTATCTATCGTGCTTCCCGTCTCACCGCATGCCACCATCGAACAAGAGCAGCACCACCGCACTGCTAAAAACTCTGAGCCATGAAAATCCGACTCCACCGGCCAGAAACCCTACGCCCCATCGCGTCGTGACACCAGATCTAGTCGAGCTTCCACCACCGTCCAGCACCTCGCGCACGGAACCTTCAGGGTAGAAGCACACCGAACCAGAACCAACAACAAGGCAATAGAGGAGGAGAGACGACCGGAGAAGCAAAGGCAAACAAGATTAGGGAGGAGGAGGGTCACCGGCGCCGGCACACGCTCACACTCGCCGCCGAACGCCGGTGAAAATTAGATCTGACGAGTCTCAATTTCTTTCGCTTCCCTTCTCTTTTTCACTGCTGTCACGCAACTTCCTATAATAATTTGCTCTTAATTTGTATGTTCTTTCAATAATTTACCATCAAAATACCAGAAAACTCTTAATATATGGTTATGACAACTAGACACTCTGTGTAAAGCCCAAAATTATTATACTAAGTATGGGCCTTAACGTTACCGAAGGCTCAAAGTCGTCGTTTTAACATACTTAGGGCTTCTAAAAAGCTTTACTATAAATTCTGTTTTCGTTTCGTTAGCGGACGACGGCTCACAACCTTCACCCGAGAGAGAGATCACGGTAGAGGAAATGGTAATTCTTTGGACTTGACTCTTCATTCGTTGGACTTGTTGATAGATTCGTATTGAGTCCTGTGAGAAACAACTAGACATATAGTGGATTGATTACAGATCTATATTTTGAGTCTTCTCTCTGATTAAACTGTTTCATTGTCGAATCTTATAAATACACACTCTTTGTTTGAGTCATTTGATTTTGGCATGTTATGAAATGCTTCTTTGTGCTAGTTAAACTGAGATTATGTTGGTTAATGAACATTCAAAGGTGAACATTCCAAAGACAAAGAAGACATACTGCAAGAACAAGGAATGCAAGAAGCATACATTGCACAAGGTGACCCAATACAAAAAGGGTAAAGACAGTCTCGCCGCTCAAGGAAAGCGTCGTTATGACCGTAAGCAATCTGGTTATGGTGGTCAGACCAAGCCTGTCTTCCACAAGAAGGTCAACGATATTTGTCTCTTTACTCCACTTTCAGATCAACTTCATTAGTAATACTGATTTTTTTTTTTTTGTAATTTAATTGAACAGGCTAAGACCACGAAGAAGATTGTGCTCAGGCTTCAATGCCAAACTTGCAAGCACTTTTCGCAGCACTCAATCAAGGTAAAACGAACTATCTTCTTTCATACACCAATTCTTCTTGTTAGCTGATATGATTAGCTGTTCTTATACTTTATTGGGGGGTTTTTTTTTTGGTTTCTTCAGAGGTGCAAGCATTTTGAGATCGGTGGAGACAAGAAGGGCAAGGGAACATCTCTCTTCTAAGCTAGTCTCATTTTAGTTGTTCTAAGTTTCTATTTCGTTGCATCTTGATTGTCCCTTCATCTTTGGTTGTTGACTCTATATTTTTGAATCATCTAGATATGGTTTTGCTTCTTTTTTTTATGTTTGCACTTGTCCAGCCGATTTGTACAAAACTCATGTAGCTGTTTCCAACAAACAGAAAGTATTTGCTTTACATGTAAAAGCTTCTTGAAATTAAGCAATGCAAAACACCCTGAGTTCTTCCCATTATTTATGCCCATGTTCTCATCAACACATTTGGACTACAAAAAATAACACATTTGGACTACATAAAAAAACACATTTGGACTATATGCCGGGGGCCGGACATTCTTGTTTTTTTAATTTAAATTTTATTATACTTATTCAACTTGATTACAAAGGGAAGAGGATACATTTTCATAAATTACAAAATGTTTTACATGTTTATCCTTAATATTAAAACTCTTTATGATAAATACATAGATTTTATATACACATATCTAAGTAATTATACACAAATGGCTGGATGTTTAACTAATAGATTCTCTAGTACTCTTTAAGAGGTGGTGGAAATTTATGATCAATCTAGATTTTTTAGAGCTTTGACTTAATTTTGAGTTTGGTCCCATAATAAATTATTATGCTTTGAATCCAAAACTAATCTATTTTTTGTCAACAAATTAATCTTGTTTAATTTTATAAGACTTCAGAATCTAGATTGATTATAAAATTCCACCACCTGCTTTAATAGTTCTAGAGAAATATATTAGTTAAACATTTAGTAATTTTGGTATAATTACTTAGACCACTTCCATTGGGGATTCTTCCCATTGGAGTTTTTAATATATGTGTTATATATATATTATATATGTATAAGTAATTGTGGGGTCCACAATTATTGTGGAATCCCATAGATAAGAGTTCTTAAAAGAAGGTTTTAAGAATTTTTAAGAACCCTTATTTATGGGGTTCCGCAATAATTGCGGACCCCACAATTATTGACGCATATATAATATATACATACATATATATACATAATACATATATTAAGAACACCAATGGGAAGAATTCCTGTTGGAAGTGGTCTTAGATATTAAACTCTTTATGATAAATATAAAGATTTTATATACACATCTAAGTAATTATACAAAAATGGCTGGACGTTTAACTATTAAATTTCTTTAGAATTGTTAAAACCATGGTTTTGAAAACCGAATCGGACCGGTCGGTCAAACCGCTCCGATATTGACTCGTTGATGAAGTCGAGTCCGATTCGGTTTAAAACCCAGATTTAAAAAACCGGTAAAATTGGTGACCCAGATCAAATTCAAAACCCGGTTCTAAAATATTCAACAAATAATTAATGAGTTTTCACTTGTTATTAAAATTTAATATTTCATAATCAATGTTTAACTATCACTATTTAATAATTTTCTATTTAATTTTATTTTCTTAAGAAAAAATATAAAAAATATGTTTTAGCTTTCATATACTACTCTTATGTTTCTATATTTATATAATTTGGGATTATATTTGTATAAATAACTAAATACGGTAATTTTTTTTGTTAATTTCAATTTATAGTTTATTCACTTGTTTATTGTATATATAATTAAATTTATGTTTATTTTTTATTTTCTAGTTAATAAAAGAGAACATAGAATGTATTATATGTAGAACAATTTTCTTTTAGGTCTATATAGTGTCAATATGTGATTATATATATTTAATTTTAAAAAACGGAAACCTCGGTTCGACTGGTTGAACCGATCCAACCACTCAACCATTAGCTATACCGAGTTGGTGATACGTCCTAGATTCGGACATGATCACTCAGCCAGACTTTGGTTCTGAACTTAGACGGATTGAATGAGAACTAATAGATTGAAGGGTCGCACAACAGTTGCAGAAGACTGTTGATATTCCCGTACTTCGATTTTGCTTGATATGACGCACAAAAAACAAAAGAAGGTTGTTTACTTGGATATTACGCACCAAGAAATAAGAAGTGTTCTAGCCAAAGAACAAAGAGATAAACTTATAAAAGGATGGAAAGTTGATTGTCTTATTCATGGAATGAGATTACATATTTATACTAGTTGTAGTTAAATGAAGATATAAAGATTTGTGGGAATCACACAACTAAAAATATAAATTTGACTAAAAATAATTAAAGGAGTCAAGGTTGGCGAATTTGAGGAAGAGTGGTCAAGGTGACTCTTCGCCTACTGTATAGGTCTTCCTGGTTGATCGGGTCCATAGCGGTAAGAAGAAAGACGCATGCGGGTTGACTGGGACAGTCTGCCGGGTGTTCTTTACAAACGAATCGTGCACTGGCGCGGGTTAAGTCTCCAGACAGCTTGATGATCCGTGCCATAGTGAAATATGAATGAGATAAATCCATCAACGGATTGAACACGAAGGCCAATCCATCAAGATCGTCGTCGGGACATGCCATTACAAGAAAGCAGCGATATTCCGACGACAGATATCGTCGGAATTTCATAGAAATAGTCATATTCTTACGAAATTCCGACGAAATGAGCCGTCGAACTCGTCGAAAAATCTCGTCGGAAAAAACATAATTCGTCGGAATTTCGTCAGGCATTCTAAGGGAATACCAAGAACGGAATATTCTGAGGAATTACCGAGGAAATATTTCGTAGGAGACTTTCCTCGAAAAATTCCGATGGAGGTTTCCTAAGAATATTCCGAGAGAAGGAGTTCCTCGGAATATTCCGAGGACATCACTCCGTCGAAAATTTCCGAGAGATTCCGAGAAATGTGTTCCCTCGGAAATATCAGAGGAAAGGTGTCCCTCGGAAATTTCCGAGCAAATAGTTTCCTCGGAATATTCCGAGGGACAGTTTTCCTCAGAAATTTCTGAGGGAACACATTCCTCGGAATATCCCGAAACTTAATTTTGGAAAATAATTATTTTTTAATATATTTTGTATTTTGAATTTAATTTTTTAAAATAAAATTAAATCTGAAATAGAAAACATATTATTATAATATTAAAAGTTTTACAAATTAAAAGAAAAAACATTAAAAAAGTTTTATTAAAGAAAACACAAACTAAAACTCGTGCGGGAACATCCGTTCCATCATATCCATCATTTGTGCATTCGCCCTCTTCGCTACTTCCACTTTAGCTTGTTGTGCG
>CAJHQP010008427.1:0-27023 GCA_905132765.1 Moricandia arvensis | reverse complement strand
AGTGTTGGATGCACCAAAATGTAATTTTTGTTTAGTTTTTTTTTAACTTATGTTTTGTTGATTAGATAGTCATTCGTTTGAGATGATATCTTCTCTTTAAATGATACATGATCTGTTTGATTTAGATGATGTTCTAGACTATATGGAAGAAGGAAAGTCATCTCTGGATATGTATTTGGAGTATCCAAAGTTAGATACGAGGAGTCATCCTAATTTGAATGTTTTGCAGTATTGGAAAGAAAACAAAAATCGTTTTGGCCGCTCTGACATATATGGAATGGACGTGCTTAGCATTCCTATAACTACCATAGCTTCTGAATCCTCTTTTAGTATTGGTTTCATATTATAAGCAAGTACCAGAGTAGATTTTTGCCTAGTAATGTTCAAGCTGATTATATACACGTTCTTGAACATGGTTATCTGCTTTGATGGAAGGTATAAGTATTATTTTCTATTGATTAGCATGATTGGTTTGCTCTGAATTGAGAGTGTATTGTACAGTACAAATGTATTGTAGATAATGGCCGAAGGTGAGATGGTTATCATTCGGTCAAGTCCAAATGAAGTAGAAGAATCTGGAAGTAGCCAAAGAAACATCATCACACATACGCTCTAAGAGAACTCTCAGGTTGAGGAACTAGAGATACACAAGGAAACATTAATCAAAGGTTACTGCTATTTCTCGACTTGATTTTATATGTTTTGATCATGATGAGAGGCTTTCAGCCTTAATAAGATCAGTTTATATGTTGTATTGAGACATTGATCAAAGGCTTATTGCTATTGATTTTTGGCTTATATGTTGCTTTGCTTGATCGTGACTAAGCTTAATAAGATCAGTTTATATGATGTATTGAGTGACTGATGACTAGTATTATCTTGTTATTGTTTGAGAGAGTCATGTTTAAGTCTATGTCTTGATGATGTTTGCTTTATGATCATATGATTTTCTGATGTGATATGGTTATGTTATCTTAAAGAAGTTAATACGAGGAGTGGTGAAGAGGAGAGTACAAAGAAAAAGTGAAGACGAGTACAAGAATTCAGAAACTCAATTTTTTTATGGACTAGAATCTGTTTTTTTAATTCATAAATTTGCTAGAACATGAAATATTATTGTGAAACATGTCTTTTATCATTTTTCTCTTTTTCATTAAATTTAAGTTTTTTCATTTATAAATTGTCAAAAATATAAAAAATGTATGAGTTATGAGATATTATTAGATAATATTATTACAATACAATAATGAGTGAATTCATTTAAAACCACTAACTCAATAATCTAAATGAGCTAGGAACTGAACCAAACATTAGATAAAGGTTTGGGTTGAACCGTAACAATAAAAAATTGAATTCATTTGGATATAGTTTGGTTTGGGTTGGTTTTACTCAGTTCACATCTCTAGAGTTTTTTTTTCTTAGACTACATTGAAATGTTGTTTGTAGCGAAATCGGTTTTGAGATACCTCCAAAAATTTTTGTGTGTTGTGAATGGCTTATAAATAAAAAGGCTGGATTCCAATTACTGGGCCTAACTTGAAAACAAAAACCCTAAATAAAACCTAGGAGGATGATGTAGCCGCAAAGCAGTAAACCAAAACCCTAATTTCAGAAGGTCAAAAGCCAGATAAGTCCGTGTATATATATAGGTTCGTCTTCTTAAACCAATACAAAACACAAGAGCTGCTTTTCTGTTTTCTTATGTTTTGGTTATGAACATCTAAGTGTTAATGTTAATTGAGTGGTGGGGGCGAGGAGGATATGGTGATGAAACGAATAATTTCTGGACTAGAGTATCAGAACTGGCGGCTCTTCACCAGTACTTGAAGATACAACCCTTGGGGCTGTCTGAGTATCCCCCATCTTCACGCTCACCACCTCAATCATACCTTCTTTTTTTTTATAAATAGCCGATGAGGACTCAAAACCCCTCCACATTAATCCTTGAAGCGGACTTTCCATGACTTTTCCTTACAATCCCCCAATACCTCAGTAAATGAATTGCCCTTGAAATATTAGTGTATGCCCATACTTACCAAAAGTCGACTGTGGACCGACCCTTTGGATCCTGCATTAAAAATTGCTGACTTCGTCTGTTTTTCTTTACTTGGAAATTCCACTTTGGAGCGTGATGCTGTAAACAAACAAGCCATTAAAACGGAGTGTCGTGAACGCGAGGTCTTGGATCAATACACAAAGATGTTTAATGCCCGTTGAGCGTTTCTGCATTTAATATAAATCGACTATCTCTCCTTCAACTGACGCATTACATTCGAGTTATTGAGCTTAGATCAAAAGCACGTTTTCTTTTACCATTCTCCACAGGATCTGTTCCTTTAGCGCTCTATAACAATATAAGGCATTGACCGCCCATAAGATTGACTTAGTTTGTCGGTACTAATCCTGATAATTCTCTCACTCCTACAAGTGTTTCTATTGTTTCTTTGGATCCTGGAAATGCCCCTCATACCATTGCTTAAACACCATTTTCTAACCTTTGAATTGTAGCCTGCGACGAATATCAATACCATCCCTTTCCAGAATTGGAAGACTTTTAACCAACACCATTTTGAGAATGCCTGTAACTAAAGATAACAAAACATCGTTTTTGTGTTAACAATACAGAAATGCGAGATTTCCAGACTCCGTTGCACGGACAACATCTATTGACAATGAGGATCTCTTGATATAGGGAAGAACCGATGCTGCTAAAAGAGTATAACAAGTGATCCGACGTTAATTAAATTTGAATTTAGCTAAAACACAACAACCCTCGCGGCCAATGAACAAATCAACATCAGGCTTCCAACCACTCTTCCTGATTGTATTAAAATACATTGATAGCCCCTATACAGTGCGCAAACTATAGGTCTTAATAAATATCTCCAGACAGATACTAAACTGGTTCTCTAGTCTCAGCCTCTTTTTCTAATAGTACGTTCCCCCTTCCCACTTTATTCACCATTCTATAACGCGTACCCCGGAGTGATTAAAATATCTTCGCCCAATCCCGGCCTAAAATCACCTATTGATATCCTAGAGGAATTCTGATCCCAAGCCATATACGCGTGTTTCTGTGATTCCCCCAACCTTGCCATTTTTTAAAACAGACCCGGCCAGCATTGCTCGTTATATATCCCCAAATGGTCTGGATCCAATTTACAACCTATTACCACTAGTTGTCGTCCTCAAGACCACATGGCTTATGTCACTCTCTTATTCAATTAACATTTTACGTAAACTAGAACTATCCCTCTGAGTATCTCTTGCCTTTATAACTATGGGCATTACCCCCGGGGGCCAATTCCCGGTTTCTAGATGTATTTATTTTGGTGATAATCATTAAACCAATCTCTTGGTTGTGTATTGTCTGTTGTGGTGTAAGATACCTAAGTTTTTTCTATTTATCGTTTCAAGTGATGATTATCTTTTTTTTAGTTACTTCCTCAGTTTAGACTTAACCAAAAAAATATAATTGATAAAAATATAAACAAATCCATTATTCCGACCCACTAACATATTATTTTTACAATTTCAAAAATAAACATAAAACCATCCACCAAGGAACAAATGATAAAAACCATATAATGCCTACTCAATTGTCAATATTTATTATCTTTCCAAATCCCATAACTTTTTGCAATTAGCCCCATTTAAATATTTTTCTCATGCCTGTCTTATTGGTATTTAAATATATTTTTATTCTTATTTTCTGGCTTCAATAAAGGCTAAAATGTATTAAACAATTCCCCTAGTTAAGTTGTTAGGCTTAAAGAATTAATTATGTGAAATTTTGACATTTATTAATACTATATCTAATTACCTTCAATTCTTAAACACCACTGTTGGCTTTTACTAGTTTGCGTGTCCGGTCTCTAACACGATGTCTCACAGACCAATACATAACTTCTTAGGCGTTAGACTCAAAACATTCAGAATAAATGGTTTTAGATACGTCTATCGCATTGTCATGAGAACCTTATTGTAGTTACATTGCAATTCAGGTTTTAAACAGTCTACCATGGACAGGGCTAGAAATCTTCGGTTTTCTAGGTTTTTGCTCTTCCCCAAGGAAAATTTTTTCTACCAACCATCCTCCTCATATAACTGGTTAAATCTTGCAACTTGGTGCCAAACGAAATATTCTTGCTAGATTAGGATACATTGATCACACATATTTCCTTGTACGTAAACTGATTCCATAGTTTATATTTCCATTCCACTCTAATCTCTTACACCAACATTGAGTCACAGCGTAATTCCTCCGCAACCTCTCGCTCCTGATTAGCTCAGAGATCACAGAAGTATGCCTACCAAGGTGTACATTTTCCCCAGTTAACAAGAACTATCTCTGAACTACCTCTCATTTCTTAATCGGCATTTTAAAATTAGATGACTCTTTTGTAACCCGCACATGTGTTGGATTTCCCATTTGTCTAGTATATTTATAGTACTCATTGTTATTGTTTTCCTAGAATTTAGATTAATGCCCCTATAAACCAAGCCTTGTAACCATTACTACTTTACATGCTATTTATTAAAAAAGCTGTGTACAAAGACTTGTGCTTTATAATTAAGTAAATAATATACTCAGAGTTACCCATACATTGTAATTAATACTTTGTTTATTGCATGTACTCTCATCAAGTATTACATCGGCTATCCCTTCCTTCAAATCATAACCTCATCCATTTGTTCTGTACACTATATGGTGCCCATTGATTATTAAACCGAATGCACCATTATAATCAGGCCTTATAAGAACAATGACTTAATACCACTAAATTCTTAAAACCTTTCATTTGTGAGGGTTTTCCCGCTATGCCGCAGGATTAACACGCCAAGTTTTATAGAATTCTATCTATATTAAGGCCCATCTTCGTTTACTTGTTTATTTATGTTAGACTAAAGAATACTTTCTTATATATATAAACATTTCCCAAAATTATTTAGTCGTTTTCCGAAATATAACAGTATAGAGTAATAGTTGGTACACCCATCCGTTGTTGCCTTAATACATTAACTATTATCATCCCTAAATATTCATTAAGCCCTCTTAAATTACTTATGATATAAATATTAATATCTCTTCTTCTGGGCTCATCAAGCGCTAATTATAGGTATGCATATCCAAAATTTAGTAAATTTATATACTTTTAACCCATACCAATTTGTTTTACCAATATTAAAATACAACAAAATGTCTGTAAAACTTATTGATATATGTAATGGGTTAAAATGAACTTAATGGAAAATAAAAGCACTCAAACAAGGAAAGTTGCAATAAGTGAGGCAAGTAAAGCGCGTCTCAATTAATCCGTGGTTTTATTATTTGCCGCAAATGATATAATAAAGATCAGAACAATATTGGAATTCAACTGACAGCTATTCTACTGGGCCTAATAATTAATAAACAGAATTTAATTAACTACACCTGCCAAATAGTAGACAATAATATACCAGTACGAAAATACACTATTACAAAAATACTGGAAATCCTATAAAAAATACTCTATCCAGATCTCTAAAAAGACACTGAGTTGTTAGAATATTTCATAGAGCAGCTTAGACTGGTAACTATCAAAGGAGTACGTCTTGTCGCCGTGTCATATATATTAATTTTCCAAAATACAAATAATATTAACCAAAACCAGACTCCATTTCATCTGGCCATTAACCATGAATCGTCGCTACACATTGGCCGTGTTACACGACTACAAAATTGATAGGCTATATATCAGAGGAAAAGAAATGTCTAGAATTTTTAAGCAAGTGGCAACGCCCCTTCAAACTTAAAAAAACACTTGAGCGTCGAACCTGGCAAAGAAAGTCCCCAGCACAGCAGATTAAGCATTGTTCATTTAATAGTAAACATGGTTACTTAAAAGATAATGGTTTCCTTAAAAAATCTTTATTTGTTGGAAAACTTTATGGGAGGCTTATCTAAGAACAATATAGTGCGTCCACAATTTCCTTTTCATATTTTTGCTTTGTCACATAAGTGTGTAGCAATTCCTAAAACATAACACTGTTGGTTTAAAACAATTGTGTTATTATCGCAATGCCTCCCTTATGTGTTTTTGTTTTCTTTCTCGTATGAGCATGTGGTCATTACAATCTAAACGTCCCGTTTTCCCACCACCGATTATACCCCTTTAGTTTCCATTGTACCCAATGATGTATTATGCCCTTAAGTTTTCAAAGGTAAAAATCCCACATATTAAGCCCTTTTTAGAAAAACACGGGAAAATCTCTAACAAATTGGACTTGAAAACCCTTACATTCCTCCAATCAATGTGTTAAAAAGACAAACCCCACAGAAAAGTATTAAGAACCAATGCACACACTTAAAGTAATCCCCAAAAGACCTATTGGAAAGCGTTAACCGTATAACCCAAATTCATTGTGAGTAAAACCCAAAAGACTGTATTTTCCCGGTAATCATTTCCCCATATAACCCCTTTTTTTGCGATGAAGCAATCACCCGTCCTCTCAGAATTTTATACATGTAATTACATGTAATTTTTACTAATATCATTGAATAACCCACAAACCATTTTGTAAATTTGGATGTAAAATTTCATATCAAAAAATTGAAGTACTTTTCAACCCTAGATGACTAGTTAATGCTACGAAATGGAGTCATATTATCCATTGGTTTAGGGTATACACAGTTGAGACCAAATGTACGATTAATTGTAATTGTAGGGTAGCTCTTAGGCGGGCTTAGATTTTAAAATCCCTTATTTTGTATCCCTTTGTATGTTTTCGGAACATTTGACCACCGAATGTGTTAGAGTCCTAAATGAAGGGATTAACTAATTATATCAACAACTATAAAGGTAAGGTAATTAATTTCATGACGACCCGAAGGAGGAAGGAGTGGGCTGAGGTGTGAGTTTGATAAGCACGAGGTGTGCAGCTGGCTAATTCGAAGGCGAAATGGCTAAGTTGGAACCTTAAAACATACAAAAGTCCTGGTCTATGGAGTGACACCATGTGAATTTAGATCGGATACAGTGCCTTGATCCTCGTGCTGAAATATGGCAGTTCGCGAGCCCTGGCTCGACTTAGAGGCCAGGGCAAATGGGCGTGCGGCTAGAAATAATTCCCTCGACAAGCCTGTTGGTAAAATATTGTGTGCTCGTGTAAATGGTGACGTTGCCTCGAAATAAGCAATCCTTCTGTTCCTGGCTTCCGTCCCCTAGGTTTGGATGGTATACCCAGTGGCGACTGTTCTTCAAATACGCGGGAATAACTGATAGAATAACTTCAGTGGTAAATCACACATGTCGAGATAAAACAATAATGGCAAGTAAGGTAAGAACGTATAAGTACGAAAAAGTTGGTGTGGAGTGGTGGAGTATGAATAATCATAATATGAAGTCATCTCCTAATTCTTCTCTTTACAATGTGTCGACAGAGGAAGTGGAATTCTTTTCTCGTAATGCCTCTCTCTTGTTAGGCTAATCATACACCTGTTCTTCAGTCTTCCCAGCAAAGCTAACCCAACTCTCTCTCAAGAGTGCTCTTAACTCAGTGGCCTTCTTCTTAGTGTCGTACTGCCTCTCTGTTGCCTCTGCAACTCTTGGGTATCTTGATTCTGTGTCCTTCGGTTTCATCACTTCACTGGATTCCCTTTGTCCCTTCTTCTTGGCTCACCATACCGTTGCCATCACAATTGAGAACCTGATTTGTCTCCGTTCTTCCCTTGAATATCTTCGCTCCTCAAGGTTCATGTCTCCCCCCTCATGGTCAAATGTTGGGCGACCCTGACTCTGGTTGTCTTTCGTTTTCTGTCACTTGGCCGGTAGACCACCGACCGGACCTTGACCCGTACCTTCTACGCCGTCCTCCTCCATTCCATGAGCTCTTGAGACACAGATTTGAATCCAAGACCTCTCCAGTATTAGTTCCTTTAGTTTGGCCGCCTTATCTAGATGCAAGATCCTGCTCCGCAGTTTCTGCCTTGATTCTTGCTCTTCATTGGAATTACCCTTTTTCTTCAACAAACTTTACATCCCTTGACCACAGTACCCTTCCTTGTGACCGGTAGCCTACATAGCCACTTTGTACCCCTTCTTGGGTAGCGTGAATACCCTAATAGAACATTCCCTTGTAACTGTCTTTGGCACTCGTAAGCCATTTGCATTCCTCAACTCGCCCTTGGTCTTAACACAAAGCGCATAGACAACCAAAGCACTCTAAGATGATACCCAAGGTTGGTCACTAGTACCTTTCCAAGAAACCTCAAAAAGGAGAGTCTGTTCATTCAAGCGATCCGCGGTTGGTTTCTGTGTGATCAAGTAGCATTGCTGTAAGACCACTGCATCACTCCAAGAAACTCTTTTGGTACATTGGCCTGGAAACATAATCGACCTTGTCGCTCCACTGTATATGGTAATTATTTTAGGGTCTCAATAATGTCTGTCTCTTATGTCTTAGTTCAGTAAAGGTCATTCCCACGACCGTAAATATTATTTTAAGAGATTTATCTCTGTTTTAAATTGTGCAACTTGTCTGTATGGGAATTTGACGGAATATATTTGCTATCAGTTTATCCGCTCAAGAATAAATTACTGTAGTTTAACACCTTCTAAGTTGATTAAGTCTATTTGTGTACTTGCAGTCTATTATTATCCTCTTCGTCCTATGTATAACTGAAATTCAGAAGTATAAAAGACATCCAGAAGATCTTACCCTAGACCAAGAGAATAATCCACACTGCTTTGGAAAGACCCTCCTGGACAACTCCAAAACGAAGACTTCTCTGGAAGACTCCACCCGAGAAGGGCTCTCCCATTAGACTTCTCAGAGATAAAGAAGTCTCTCAAATTCGAACGAACTTTCCTGTGAGACTGCCGAGAAGACTTCTCAAGAAGTCTTCTAAACCAAACCAGAACTTAATTTACCTTCAATTTTGAAATTAACATGAAAAAACCAAAATATATTTAGCCTAACCTGATAATTTACCCGGACATATAAATAGTATTTTTCACTGTTAATTTTTCACTTTTCGGTTTTTCAGGCAAAAAAAAGTTGGTGAAAACCCTAGCCTCCTCTTTTAAGGCGATTACTGTGACGGTTTCCGACGAATATCTTCTCCGTCGTTTTCACTCCATGTAATCTTGTTTTCTCGGTCAATCTTGTATCTCCTTCATCGCCCAAGTGTATTATAATAAATTAAACCTAACCGGTTTCTCTTTATTTCATATCTGAAACCGTTCAATTTCTCCCCGTGACTCTTCATCTATTTTTTTCCTTTTTGACCTCAAGTTGACCCATTCGTCCGTAAGTCTCCCGGAATTTGCCGTAAGTCTTCATGGAAATCATCTGTAATTCATGGAAGTCATCACGGAAGGTTCATGGAAGTCATCCGGAAGTCTTCCATGATGTCTTCTGTAAGTCTTCCATGATGTGTTTAGTAAGTCTTCGGTAAGTCTTTGGTAAGTTTCGGTAAGTCTTCTGTATGTCTTCGGTAAGTCTTCCGCAAGTCTTCAGTAAGTCTTGGTATGAACGAATACAAAACACAAGAGCTGGCTTTTCTCTGCCTTTCTTTATGCTTTGGTTATGAACATCTAGTGTTTTTAATGTTAATTGAGTGCGTGGGTGCGAGGAGGATATGGTGATGAAACGAATAATTTCGTGACTAGAGTATCAGAACTGGGGCTCTTCACCCAGTACTGAAGATACAACCCTTGGCTGTCTGAGTAATCCCCCATCTTCACCGCCTCACCACCTCAATCATACCTTCTTTTTTTTATAAATAGCCGATGAGGATAAAAACAATTATCTTAGGCGGATTTCAGTGAGGTTTCTAAATCAATGATCTGAATTGTACACCACTGAGGCTATTTTGTTTGTTTTGATGGCGATGATGATGAAACAGCACGGAGGTGCATGAAGGGCAGTGGACCAAAACACAAAATGTTTTGCCGTGAGCTCTCTTTAATTAAACGACTTCTCCTTCCACTGAGCATTGATTAGTATGATTAGAAAAGGCGTCTTTTACCAATTCTCAAGGATAAAATCTGTTCCTTTTAGGTATAATGGCATTGACGCTAGCATTGATTAGTTTTGTCGTATATTCCTGATCATCTCACTCTTTTTCTATGTTTTTTGATCCTGGAAATGCCTCATACATTTGCTTCATAAACCTTTTCTAACTTATGAATTATTACACATCTTTTTCAGAGATTGGAATGATCTTTGTAACAACGCATTTTTGACATGCTTTAATTAAAAAAAAACAGATTTTGGTTTACGTGATGAATCCAGATCGTTGAAAGGATAAATGATTGAAAGAGAAATATTGAGAGAGGAGAACACGATTGCATGTAATGGCTATACAAAAATTGTAATTAAATTTACAATTACAAAACTGTATAAAACATTGATACAATGCCAAATGTGTTATAATTTCCCAACTATGATGTAGTCAGACTTTTCTTCGATGACGCCTTCCATTATTCGCATTTACCTACCGGTGAAATTTCGATTGCTAATATATGAATCAGAAAAAGTCGATCCTGTCAAATGGATATACATTTTTGTGACGATTCATTTTTCAACAACGGCAGTCCTCTCTGGGCGTTTAACGTCCAGAGATGCGTATATCAAATGGTTGGACTGACATTTAATTTTAGTTTCAAATGCTTGATTATATAATTTCGTGAATTAGTATATCCATGGGATCTTACTTATATATAGGATTAGTTAGGTGTGGGCACTTTGGTTTTAATTATAGGTTTAGTTTGGTTTCGGTTTGGTTTATTTTGGTATATTTTTTTTAACCAAAATCAACCCAAATAAATATATTTGGTGTCAGTTGGTTTGTGTTTGGTTTAATTTAATTTGTATTTATTCCGTTCAAGTGAATTGATTTTTTTTTAGTTTTGTTCTATTTCAAATATAATTATAAGAATATAACAAAACACTAAATCATTTTTTCCCATATTTTAACATAGAACAAAAATATCACAAGAAAAATATAGAAGAAACAATCTAATAATTGAATCTTATTATCTTCAAATCAAATTTAAATAGCATAAATAATTTTTTGGTTTAATCTTCATATATGAAATTCATGTTCTTTTATTTTATTTTTAGTTAATGTTTATTCTATTCATATAAGGTAAAATATATAAAATCATGTTTAGTTGTTAGGTTAAATGATTAAATATATTAAATTTTTATACTATTAAAGTATTTAATTAATCTAATTAAAATATTTCGTTTTTTTGTTTGGTTCAGTTTAAAACCAAACCAAACTATTTAGATTGATAAAATATTGAACCAAATGGTTAAGACATATGTTTGGCTTTGGTTTGGATCGGTTTAAGTTCGGTTGGGTCAATTTGGTTTGGTTTTTTTTTGTCCACCCTCTTATGTAAGAATATTGAGAGTCAAATTGGTTAATTGTACTAGACGATGTAATTATTTTGTTTTGTTTTCTTTTATTTTTTTCTCTTGGGTAATCTCTTACTCCCTCTATTTTGAAAACATCCATGATTGAAAAGATTTTTTCCGAAAATAAATGTTTTACATTCTTAATGTATTAATTAATCAATAGGAAATTGTAAATTTCAAAAAAAAAATATTTGTTTCTTAAAATCTTATTTTTAAAAAAATTATGGGAATAATTAATTAAGAAAAATAATTGTTGGTAATAATTTTTTTTTAATATTTTCTTAATAAGTGTGAAAATCCTAAAACATACATTTTTTTTTGAAACCAAATGGTGTATTTTGCATGCTCTTATGTGTTATTTGTTTCTTTGTATTGTGTTTTTATCAAAACTTTTCAAATATTTACTTTAGTTTCCATTTTTACAATCTGATATTGCTAGTTTTTAGTTGAGCTCAATGTGTTTTAGAAAAAAAAATCAATTTTCGCATAATTTAGTGGAAAGAGTTGCTTTGCATATCCCTTATATATTAATCATGGAGCATTACAACATATTTTGGTAGGTACATGTAATCATTATGAAGATTTTTAGAATCTTTAGAAAATAAATTAGTCCATCTAAATATATATTATATTATTGATTTAACTAAATATCATATTAATTAGTAGTGTATAAAAGAAAAATAGTTATGCTATGGAATTACATGGCAACTAATGATTTTGAATAGTAAAGATTTGATAACAAGTTTTGTATCCTCCATTATTTTTGCTTAATTTTATATTCTTAAATAAATTAATCAATCACATTAAGAACAAAATAAAATAAAATTAGATTTTTTCTCTTGTATGATATATTTTGGATTTTTTAAACGCTTATAAATTACTAAGAATGTTAAAATCTACATTGAAATTTTTGTGATCAATGGTTAACTTTTGAAATATCAAGATACAAATGATTATAAAATTATATAAATATGAAGTCTCATTTAATATATATTCAAATTATATTTATATATCTATATATGTATATATATATCATTTGAATTAAAATATATGTCATATATAAACTATATAAACATGTTAATTTCAAATTTACATTGAGTAAAAAGCCTCAATTAAAAAATATTTATATTAATAAAAAAAATTTGTTAAAGCAAATATATATATATATGTTAATAAAATCATATGAGTGTGAAGCCTCAATTAAAATTTTTTATATTAAATATATAGTATATATCTATGTCAATATCAATAATTTTATGTATATTCATATACAATAAATAAATATATTTTTGATTTTTTACCAACAAAAATTATTATAAATAAAAAGAGGGATTGATTTTTTTTATGTGTTTACTCTAATTTAATTATATACGTAATAGTCATTCACTTTTCAATTGAATACAAATAAAAATAACCGCTGACTTTTTCTAAAAAAAATTACAATAGAATACCATTGGTGGTCGTTTTAGTAATAATTAAAAAGCTTTCGTAGTCATTTAACCAAGCCCATTACGATTGGACTTTGGCTCAATATTAACATGATTTCTCTCACACCAAACACAACTCGGTTTATTAATCATTAGCCGAATTTTTTTTAATCTCTGCATAAATTGGTTTAAAACTATTAATAAACCAAGATTCTAAAATCAAGTGAACATAAAATCTAATCTATTAAAATAAAGTTTTATTTTATGTACTGATAAAACGTCATTGGACCATTTATTACTAATTTTTATTATATTAAAAATAATATTTATATATTAGATCATTTGAATAAAAATAAGAATAACAATATTTATATATTAGAACATTTATATATTATCACACATAAGAATATTCTACTATAACAATATTTATTTTGAATATTTCCTATTTTACTTTAACAAAATCTTATAAATCTTTTGATTATCAATTTTAAATAAGTCATTAAATTCATAATTATTATTCAATATTAGAATTTAATTTTATTCATATTTAAATAAAGAAAAAATATTTTATTATATAGTAATTTAATTTATAAAGTTAGAAATATAAATTTAATTCTAATAAAAATACATTATACAAGATAAAAGTTACATTATATGATTATATGATTTTTTTTAGTTTAGAGTTGATGGTTTGTGTTTGTAAATTAAATAAAGTAATGTAGCTTATTTAAATTAAAAATCTTTAAAAGAAATTTTGATTAATGAGAATTATAAACAAAATTTAATCCATTTTCTTTAGAAAACATCAAAAAAATAACGAAATGGGGTTAAATGATAATTATTCTATTTTGATTCTTATATGATTATGTTTATTTTGTTTTTAAGAATATATGAAAATACAAATAAATTATATATTAATATTTGTTGTTTCATAAACAAATAAAAAATATGAATAAAATTATAAATGAAAAATATCGAAACAAGACATATTAAGTTACATAATACAAACCACCAAATAGTAATAAATATTTATCAACTTTTCATAAAACTTAATTATAAATATTAGTGCGGACGCGCGGGTTAAAATCTAGTATATCAATACTATTAAAACAAGATCATAACTTATTGATATATGTTGTGTCCACTTTAAAACTGATTTTTAAAAACTGCATCTACATATAAATGTTGTAGCTAAACATGATTTTTTGAAAAAATATTCAAATTTTACTTAATGCATCTAAGCCACCTTCAATAACTTATTTATCTCCTATTTTAAAAGGACAATATATATCGTAAATGATCTTCTATTTTTAATTTCACTACAAGATATATTCTACATATGTTGATGCTGTGACTTATGTGACTCGATTGATGATGTGTGATAGAAATATTACTCCTTCATACAGATTTATAATTATTTCCTTTTGGTTTTATTACTAACCCTATTAATACTTAATAAATATGATTAACCAATATGTTTAATTCTTATTATTTATTTATTTAATTCTTAATTTAAAATTACTAAACTATTCAAGTTACTATTATTACGACAAATATCACTTATAAAAAGATATGTTATGATTTTCATTAGACTATATTCATATTCACTTTATTTTTTTAGAAATAAAGTCAATATATATTAATTTGGATACAAAAATATGTAATTCATAAAACAAAAGACTAAAATTAATTAATATTATAATATTTAATTACACTACTGATCAAATTACGTTTGATGTCTCACGATTAATATATTTTACCGGGTTATTCTATGAGAGACAAAAATAATTATCAAATACAAAATAATTGAACGTAAATATTTAATCATTTTAGTAAATAATTAATTATTTTCATATAAATTTTAATATTTAAAAATAAAACTGAACTAATTATAATATTTTTATTTGTACATAAGTATTTTCATATAACGTATATTATTTAACTAAAGTCCAAGTTTTACGCAAAAGTATTTTTAATAATGTTATACAAATTAAAATATCAAAAGTTTCTTTTTAATTTATGATTTTTTATTATAATACAGGTCAACACCTAGCATAAGTTAAAATATTTATATAGTATGGGTTATAATTTTCTTCATAAAACTAAAAATTTATCTTACCTAAAATCGTACCACACAAATTTAATAGTAAACTTTGTTAAAACAAAATCTAAATATATAAATCATAATATGGGTCAAAATTATCTAAAATCCTCAAAAATTATAATAATAAAACTATATCATATAAATAATTTAACATAAATTACATGAAATTTTAAAAATCTATAACTACTAAATTTGTAATTTGCAAGTGACTTTGTGAAATTTACTAACCATGACATATTTAATATAGTTTTAAAAAAAATAATTAAATTAAACTAATATCATACACAAATATGATGTCAAAAAATATAAATATAAAATTAAATTTTTTAAAAAAATTAAACCAAAAATAAACCCGCCTTTTCAGTATTCTATTAAATAGAAGTTATGACTCATTTCATGTGTGATTTTTTTATTTGGACCATCATTAGAAAATTTTAATAAATTGTATTTCATTTAAACTAATGATAAATATTTGTAACTACTTTAATCATAATATCTTTTGATATATTTTTATTTGAAATATAAATATATATTATAAATTATAACAAATCTTTTGAAAAAGATTTAGCAAAATCTCAACATTAAAAATTATGTAACTATTTAATTATTTCGAATTATATAAAATATAATTATAGATTAATATACATTCAATTATATTTTATAAATGAAAAAATAAAAATCCTGTACTTTTATAAAATGAAAAATAAAAATTCTATACTTATATATATACAATAATATATCATCTAAATAAACATAAAATTTGCTAAACGGTAATTTAAATTTGAAATTCTGATCAAAATTTAGTAGATACTAAATACAAAATAATTTTAAAATATGATTTTTCATAAATATTTTAATTTATTTAGTAATCAAATTTAAATCAAATAAGATAAATATAAAATGTAAACTATAAAAGTGTTGTTTTGTAATAATTATATAAACATTTAAATATATGACTAACGTTATAGTTATACTACAAATTTATGGTTTTATAATAAATATATCAATAACTTATTATAATTTGATGTTATATATTATCTAATTTTATAATAATTTTTAATTCATTATAATATTATTGTCATGCGGGTTTCTTTTTATACTCAAGTTATAGTTTATATAATAAAATTATCAATAACGTAATATAATTTTGTGCTATATATTATCTAACTTATAATAATGTTTATGTGGCTTATACTATTATTACTATAATTTTTATAATTTTTATTTTGGTAGCAAAATTTATTTTAAAAAATTAATAAAACAATAATATTTTACATAAATTTTTGTTTTCTTTTTAAATTTGAAATATCTGAAAATGAAATTGTACGTATATGATAGATGAGTAAAATTTGGCATATATATAATTATATCTTATCTAATGAACATAAAAATTTGCTATACGGTAATCTAACTTTGCAATCCTAATCAGAATTTAGGATAAACTAAATATAAAATAATTTAAAATATAAATTTTACGTATATATTATTTTATTTAATAATCATATGCAAATCTGATAAAATAAATATATAATAAGAAATAGATTAAAACATTTGATATTAATATATATATATATATATCTATATATATATATATATATATATATATTATCTAAATAAACAATAAAATTTTGCTAAATGATAATCTAACTTTGAAACCTAAATCAAAATTTAATATAATTTAAATATAAAATAATTTTGAAATATTATTTTCATGTATATGTTAACATGTATACTATAAAATTATTATGTTTGTAATAGTTATATAAACATTTTAATATATGACTAATGTTACTAATATTGTAAAACAAATATCTATGTATATAAAAATAAAATAAAACTCGCGCGGATCAAAATCTAGTTATTATATTATTATACATCATATTCCACTATCATCACTATCAAAGATTGGTTTTCATGTAATACACGGAATCCATACCAACCCTCATTTTATTTGTTTAAATATAGTAACATCAAATTGTTACTTTTAATAAACGAATGTAAAATGAATTGCATAATATTTACAGGTCCAAATTTTATAATATACAAAAATCCTTTACAACATTCTCAAGCCGATATCGTTTGACATATATATTAGGAATGTTTGACGTGTAATCAATATGCTACACATAATCTTAATTAGCTCCACAAAATAATCCTAAAATCAAGTGCATTCCATCTAACTTAGCTAAATCATTAACCAAAAGGAAGTCAAACTTGAGGAAGACAATCTTTAAATGAAAAACCAGAATATTATTGGGAAATTGCCAAAAAGGGACAAAATAACTATACTATTGTCCCCTTAGAACAAAATCAATTTTTGGCATGTTTGGACCTTCACTACCCTTTTTGTCTTTGAAAATTCATATTATTTTTTTTACAAGGTGAGAAATTATGGAAAAATAGTAAACTTGATGTAGATAAACATGTTCATATAAGAAAAATATTTTTGTTTATAAAATATCTTTAAATTGTAAATTTAAAAATGGAGTAAATGTGTTAGTATCTACGATCTACCATCTACGGAGATGTAGAATATGTAATCTAACAGAAAGACAGCGTTCTAAACGGCTTAGGATGCACAATATATCAAATACATATATAATTACGAGCTCAGAATATATAATCTACCGAAGTCTCTGTAATCTACGGTTTTGGTTGACTGTAAGTCGTAAAGATAAACATTTATCTAGCTCGGTAGGAAGTGAATTCTTGACATTGTTTTTCTATCTACAATCGTCGTATACCATATCCTAGTTCTTTGTCTACCTTCTATAGTGGTAGAATGTAAGTTCTGGAAAAAAATAAATAAGATCCGAAAATCTAGACAAAAACGGTTAAGTAATATTCTGTAAATCTTTTTAATATTTTAATTTCCTTTTTAAGTTTTCTTCCAAAAAAAATTGCAGAATTGTCATTTTCATATTTATTTAAAATCTACATACAATTAAAAGTAATCTTTTATATTTGGCACATCAAAATTTACATATTTATGCATCTACACGTGTTTAGTGTTTTCTTTTCCTTAACATATTTTTTACTTTTTATTGAATGTAATGTTTACATAAATATAAAAAAAATTGTTACAATTGAAGAATACTTTATTAACTGAAAATGTATATTTTACATATATAATTATTTAAGTTGCTTATTTAAAAATAAAAAGAGAAACCTATGAAATAAAATAATAAAAGTCCCGTGCTTGGTTGATAGGTTTGTAAACTCTTCTTTCAAAGAAATATATTATCAAACATGGATCAAGAATTTCTTGGGCAACAAGAATCAGAAGAGGATGAGAGATATCTGTCACATGAAGATGATGAGTTAGATGCCCATATTATTTTCTCTATCCTCTTAATTTTCTGTCAGATGATATGTTTGAAGAAGCCACAACGAGAACTGAAGTTACAAATTGAACGTCCCATACGACGTGCAATCACAAGAGCTGGACAAGATTATATAGAAAATATGCTAAAAGAAAATCCTTTTATATATTTTATTTTGTTACAAAGTTGAATAAATGGCAAATCCATTTGATTGATTTGTTATAATCCACTTATTTTGATTTTGAATTCTATATTCTTGATTATGAAATATATTTATTTGATTTAGAAATTAAAGGGCGGGTATATTTTTCGTTGTAATTGTTCTTCATTATTTTAAGAATTTTAATTTTAGATATAACTGGAAAACTATAATCATAATTTAAGATAAGTTTGTGGCTACAAGTTTTTGTATAAAAACCTTTTAAAACTGCAACGATAATCCAAAATGCTTAAAATACTGGAGATATTTGAAATATTTATTGGGGTTTTAACCAAAGATTTAAACCAAAATTAATTTGATGTTAAATTTAGGTATTTGCTCATGTATTATAAAATTTATGTCATTTGTTGTTTTTATTTTTAAATTTGAAAAATTATAAGATATATTTTAGTTTATAGAATTTTATATGATTTAAACGGGTAGTCAAAGCCAAACTAAACCCATAAAAATATAAACTGAAACAAAATTTATAAATATCTCAATGAGATTTAAATCACTATTTCCAAAAATTTGAAACTTGAATATACTTATACCAAAATCTCGATCATATAATAAAAATTTTATATTTCATTAATAATAAATATTACGAGTATCACTAACTTAAAAGATTTAGGAGTCGACTATATATTTACACGGATAAAAAGTATGAATAATAATGTTTTAATAACATAAACTATATTTTGATCTGCGCTTGAAAACACGTGATATTGATGATGTAAATCTTCATTAATAGTTTTACATTTGTTTGTTAATTTGTAAGGATATTGTCTATTTAAAATATTTTTGTATTTAAATAAGCGTCTTAAATCCAATTCGGATCGATGGTCAAACCTATAAACCCTCGATATGTAATCCAGTTTCAAGAAATATCTATCAATTAAAAACTTGATTACCTGCAAAAACCACTAAAACCAGAAGCTGCATGTTGAAATTATGGGTATCGATATATAATTCAATTTTGTTTAAAATACTGTTTTTAAAATTTAATTTCAATGTTTGAATTAGATAGGTAAATAATTATTAATTTGATATTATTGTAAAATTTATTATATTTCGTAACTCTAACTTGTTATAAAAATTATTTAAATTATATTTTTTGTGAAATGAAAAATAAATAATTTAAATTTAAAAATTTTACTATGATTTTATGATGATATTTGTAATGACATATGAAATTTTGTTTTTATGATGATATTTGTAATGACATATGTTGTTGTTTATGAAATATATTATATTTATCTAATTACTTTTTGTGGTAACATGAGTTTCATTGATCAAAGCTCATAAATGGATCTAACATAGGTATGGAATTAACACAATGATACATAAAGTCTATTTAATAAAACCACCAAAAGAGATTAAAATAAATTAATGATATATGTATCCTTTCCACGTGTGCTTCATCAAGGATGTTGTAATCAATCGACAATTCTTTTTCCGGCCAAAATCCGGCGAATTAGCAAGCAACTATTCCATTTGGAAATCTCCTTTCTACTGATCTAAATACGTAACTAAGCTAGTTCATGACTTAGAAAGCTTCTCACCTTTGATATGATTAACACGCACCATCTCAATACTTTTCAGCCATCCACCCACCTATTCTAAGAAGGATAAAGGGGATCTTAAGAAGATTATACTCCCGGAAAAAAAAAGCTGAATAACCACCGCTGGATCCTAGCTTCACCACTATAACACAAATAGAAAATAAAACCGATTCGGGCCAAGGAGAAGAAACATATTAAACTCTGATGAATGAAAAACGCAAATCCGAAACAGAATTTTGTTATTTTAATGTGGTATCAAAAATCATAAATTCAACTGCTTCTCTGTAACTTAAATGATAATTTTTGGCAAAATAGATCGTGGTATCGAAAAGAACGTGTGATATTTTATTTGTATATATGTATATTAATAAAGTTGATCACAATTATAGAATTATGTAAAAATTGTTTTATTAAAAGGTAGGTCCAGTGGCATGGAAAGTAATATTCCAAGTAGAGGTAGGGTAATTATTAAGGATGATTCTGTTTTAATAAATTAGATTCAGTGATTATTAATATATAAATTTCACTACGCGCATGCGCGCGGGTAGTCACCTAATTTTGCTTAAATTATGAATACAACGATTATGTTTATGGTAGTAGATGGTGTTGCTATGTAGAGATGTTGTAATTATATATCCATGTTCTTGTTTTAAAAATATTTTCTATGTGTCGAATGTGATGAATTTTCAAATTACCGCTTAAAAGACATCATGTTATTAGGTTTTTGTATATTTGCAAGGATTCCAATGGACATAATGTCAATAAAGTATATGTTGTCAAGCATAGGACACGTCTAGGGATGTTAAATGGGTTATTACCCATGAGTTTACCCAAACCAAATAATAATGGGCTGGGTTTTTTACCCTTCGAAAGTTTGTTAGCTCTTTAATGGATTTAAAATTTTAGAGTTTATTTTCGTTTGGGTTAACCTAGTAGGGTATGGGTACCCACAAATATAACAAAGGAAAAGTGTCATGGAAAGACCTAGACGTCCTCTTCTTCTCTCTCAGATCAATCTGAACTGAGTCTCTCTCTCTCTCTCTCTCTCTCTCTCTCTCTCTCTCTCTCTCTCTCTCTCTCTCTCTCTCTCTCTCTTCTCTCTCTCCCCCTCTCTATGGCGCTCTATCTTTCTCTTATTTTGATTCAATTTTTCTGCTTGTCTCAAGGAACGAATTGTTGAGAAACCATCATCAGGTTTTGAGAACGGATCTCTGCAGCAAAACCCATCATCAGGTTTGCTCTCTATCTCTCTTGTCTAGCTTCGTTTTGTTAAGGTTTTAAGGTGTTGCGGCTTGGTTCTTTACCATACATCCTTGTTTTTGTTACCATGATTGAGATCCTCTTTACAAGTAAGAACCTTTTGTTTACTACTCTTAGATTATGAGATCCTCTCTCGTCTACCTCTATCTCTCTTATTTTGATTCTGCTTTTCGTATATGAGTTTGACCGTTAAGATTCAGTTATTGCAAGATCTGTTACTTATTTCAAAAATCCTCCTCTGAAAGGATTTAGTGAGATGATGGTGGTGGGGGAAAGGGATTAGAACTATGTGGTTGAATTCTCTGGATAGTTTTGAAAATCTTATGGTATGTGGTTGAAACACGTTTGAGGATTTGTTTCCATATAGCTTCTCTCTCTTTCTTTCTATGTTGTTCTTTTTTTTTCACTTAAGTAGACAGAAAAATAACATAACTTCTCTTTTATAATGTAGATGAATTCCCAGTCACTTAAAGTACTTGAAGAACTTGAAATGAGCAAATGAATGAGCATAGAGAGGAGAATGAAGCTGAACTTCAAGAGCCCACCAGTGATACTCAAGTGAGTCAACCAACACAAACGATATTTCAGTCTAACAAATGTTTGAAGGCTGATTGTTTGGAAGGAGTACATAGTGATAGGTGTAAGGAAAGATGAAAAGAACAGAGGTCGTTGCATCTATTGCCAGTAAGAAGTTAGTAATAGAAGTTAGGAATGGAACATCATCTTTGAAACGACATTTAGAAATCTGGTCCAATGAAGCCCAAGAATGAAAGTGATGGCAATGATGAAAGGAAGTATGATCACAAAGTAGATCGCGAAATGACTAGTGAGATTATTATCTATCATGATTTGCCTTTTCGGTATGTAGAGTATGATAAGGTTAAGTAAGAGATAAATATTTGTACTCAAAGTGTGAGATATATGCAGACAAACTGCTGCTACCGATGTCTTAGAAGATTGAGATGGAGAAAGCAAAGCTCAAAATACTTTTTGTAAATCTCAAAAGATCAAGTTTGTTTTACGGCAGATTTTGGTCAGCTCGTAGCACGGTAATGGATACATTGTTTGACCATATATTGATGAGAGTTGGATCTTAAACATGATATTGACATTTTGTGATATCAAGGCGTCCTCACACGGGTGAAAAAATAGCTAAAAAGTGTTGGATTGCTTGAAGGAGAATGACTTATAAAAGAAAGTTAATGACTTATAAAAGAAATTTTCCTTCCTTCCCATCTTGGATAACCCGCTCACTACGATAATACTATTATGCAAAAAGATTTCTTAACATGTTGGGCGAATGTTTAGTCTTAATGAGAGAGTACAAAGAATAATATTCAAATAAACAGAAAAATATAGTGTAAAATTGAATCGTAGAATATTTAATGCATTTTTAGTAGAGAGTAAATTCAATAACGTATTTTTACATTATTAATAAATCTTATTAATGATTTGATGAAAAATAAAACTGAACTTACTAATGATGTTTCAAAAATTATTTGTACATAAGTGTTATCCTTTCCATACTCATACCGTCCATACTTATTATATAATCATAAACTGTTCCAGGTACATATCCTGCATAAAAAGATTTGAAATTCTAAAATAATAGGTGATTTTGAAACTAACAAAAATTTTAAAAGCTACAAAAAGGAAATTTCTCTGTGTTAATTATGCATTTCTTTTTATTAGTAATACAGCGTCAACACCTAGCATAAAAGTTTAGAAAATATTATTATATAGTATGGGTTATAATTTTCTTCATAAAACCTAAAAATTTATCTACACCTAAAATGCGTGACCCACCACAAATGTAATAGAAACTTTGTTAAAACAAATCTAAAATATTATAAAATCATCAATATGGAGTCAAAATATCGTAAAATCCTCGAATAAAAATGCGTTTATAATAATGAAAAAACCATATACATAAATAGAGATATTGAATATTTAAATTCGAATAAAATTAACATGGACAAATTTTAAAAAGAACTGCTCATAACTTGAGACTAAATTGTTAATTAATGAACCGAAAGGTGAAAACTTGTGTAGTATAAATTTTTTACCCCTAACCGAGTGACATACCTTTAATATAGTCTTTAAAAAAATAATTAAATAACACTAATCATCATACACAAATATGATGTCAAAAATATAAATATCAAAATTAAACTTTTTTAAAAAAAATGTTAAACCAACAAATAAACCCGCCTTTTCAGTATTCTATTATAAATAGAAGTTATGACTTCGATTTTACATGGTGTTGAGTAGGGATATTTATTCGTTTAGTTTGGGACCGCTCTATTTAAGAGGAGGATATGAAGTTTTTAATTCTAAATGTATTCGAAAGTATTAAACTAATGCATGTTCAATATAAATAGAATAGTATGTTCCCCAGTACTACCTAGCTTTTTATATATGGATACTCCAATAATATCCTTTTCCTGTTAATCCAGATTCACTTGCTATATTATTTGAAGCGAGAGTCCATTCTTTAAAAATATTATATGTAAATAATATAAATCCTATACAGCAGACCACTTTCTTGTGAGGTTTTGATAACCCAAAGCAAATTTATAATGGTGATAAGTCAAAGCTTATAATAATCATCAAACCAATCCTCACAAAATGTCACTGCTAAACACTACTTTTACATTAATTTCGAAATTATATAAAATATAATCTATCTGGCAGTGAAGGTCTCATATACAATTACAATTATAAGTTTATAATTAAGAATGGGAAAGAATCAATTGAAAGAACATCCCCGATAAAATGAAAAGACTTTTATGTGAAGTTACTGAAATTGAAGAAAAATAAACCTATATATCAACCACCAACACTACATCATTTTTATTCTACTGTAATTAAGAAGAGTACAATAGTTAAATCACTCGATCTTAAATTAAGGAAAAAACATAAACTAAATTATGCTATAAACTAAACTTCATATTAAGTGGTCATGTCTGATTAAAAACATTTTGATAAAGAATCTGTTCTGAGTTACTTAAATGTCAAACAAAATAGCCTTCATACGAAATTACGCGAGTGAACTTAGAATTTGAGCGAAAAAAAAAATGTGGATAAATTATTTAAAAATAAGTGAGTTTCCATTTAAGCAAAATATAGATATTGTATTTTAATATTTAGAAACATGTCCCAAATTTAAAATCCATAAATAACACCAGATTAAAAAATAAGTCACCAAAGAGTGTAATCCGGTTAAACTTACTAAAAAAGTGTTGCTTTTTAATAAATACTATCTATTCAACACCAATTTAAATTATATGGCAACTAAACGTTGTACTTATCCACTTATCCTTTCGTGCTCAATACACATTACATCCCGAAATTATCATAGAAACTCAAGGAGTTAAGCTTATGAGTTTGTACTTAATGTCTTTATATAGTATGAGATATAATCAAATAACTAGTATTAGTGTTGTGATATAATTTGAACGGAACCATGGTTATATTCCGATTCATCGTAAATTCTCTATCCGGAAAGTTTCATAATAAAATCTTATCTGCCGCTTAAATTCATTAAAATATTATTTGTTCTATGACCCGTGTGAGTCGAGGCCAAAGAACGATGAAAAGCATAATGGGGGCTTGAAGTTGCTTTTCTTTTTTATACTCCAAGTTATAGTTATAATACACTAAAATTATCAAAACGTAAATATAATTTTGATTGCTAAAAAGTGAGTTCAGTAAAACAAAAATGATTTTTCGAGAGTCCTTCACACGGAAAAAAAAATCTAGTATCTGCGAAATCCAACCTCCTGACCTTATTGGGAGATCGGGGATGCGTGCCCACAGGCCAGTGAGAAGCATAGTATTGATGTTGACTATAATGTCCCTGTTTTAAATTTTATTGGTGGTAGAACAAGGGCAAAAAACCTCCTTAATATGTTCTAAAAGTGTGCAGCATTGAGATTCCGGGGTGTTAAAAATAAACTAAAGTCCAAATATTCAGAAGATCTATGGTTAGCCCAACTCCTAATTTTTACCATGAACCGATAGGATCATTGAATGTACTCGTTGTCCTTTCTTTTTAAGAATTTGAAATTACATCTGTGAAAATGAAACTTGTACGACTATATGACCAGCGGGCCCACCTGACATACTGAGAGGACATTTTTGTTTGGCCTATACTTATTGATAGATGAGGGGGATTATAATTAATCTGTTAATACAATCCCCATACTGTTGATATGAGAAAGGACTAAAAGAACTTGAAATTTGATGCATAAACCCACATCACAAAGATTGCCATAAAGCCCTACCTTTTCCGTCCAACACAATCGTTATTATCAAGGAAGCTTTACCAATGTACTATAAACTGCTGTGCTCATTGAATTGCCTAAAATCATGGAAGATTTAGTGGGAGTGTATAATACCCCCTAATCGTGAGAAAGTAGATTCGATAAAATAATTGTAAATATAGATACCCCGTAATTGTTTACGTAGGCGACTCATAGCCAAATAGCAACCGTGAGTGAAAGAGTCAAAATGTCGATTTAGATAATGTCAAAAAAATGCAAATCTGATAAGAAAATAAAAATATATAATAAGAAAAGATTTATAAACACTTTGAGTTGGCTGACACTGTTCAACAGGTACACTACTCCAGTAAACACAATTAGATTTCTGAGCTATACTACTTCTCAGAAAAAATAAATATTGACAATATCATACATTATGGAACGGGATGAGGAAACCCACAAAGCCTACGAGAGCTGGGCAGTGAGTTATATTACTAGAAACTAATTGCGGACCCCATATAGCCAGTTAAAATCCTCTCTGGGTCGGACTAAGATGATAATCTGGCGAGTTATATAAAATAGCATTATGAAAACTTGTCTGAAAGACTAAATTTTGAATTCAAATGGAGCTACAGAAAATTTAAACTCAAGTTTTCCAAAGTAATTATGATATTAATATGAGTTAAATTAATAAAAGTATTAATCTATTTATCAAATGATTATTTTAATACGAAATTATAAATTATAATTTATTTATTTATACTACCCTAGAATATTTAAAGTAATTCAGTCCTAGAACCAAATTATAAGTTAGTATTTTGCGTATCCATGGCGTAAAACCTTATACCCTTATTGGACTATTTTGCTGGGGTTTTTACTTCCACCCCTTAACTATTATGGTATTTCCCAGTGGGAAGACAAATTGGGTATAAACTGTGACTAAGAAGTTCAGGTTATGTTATTTAGTTGTGGGGATTTGTTTGGGTTAGGATCTGAATGTTATTATCACTACACTACACATTTAATTATACCCTAGACATATGGAGCTCAGATTCGTTACGTGATATGCGGACCTTCGCTGGACTAATATAATCATCGTTTATTTATTACAATAGAGACGCACTTATATTAAAGAAATAATCTAATGGTACTATAAAAAAATATACACAAAATAGAATATATAAATGTGCGTCAGCTGCTCAATGTTCTTTAGTGTGTTTCAATGGTCGACGAGACAATTGAGTGGTGCTATTTTACTTTTTTATGGACATGAGGTTATCTAATGTTTTCAAGGAATAGAATCTTAAATAATGTAGTTATTATTATATTTTAATTTATTATTTAAATTAATTCCTATTAACTATAAATTATGTTTTAAAATATCTAAAACATTAAAATACCATCCTGTCTAAATGTGAAATCTCTTTGACTTGGTTTGCCCGACCCACTAAACGCCGTGTATCGGAAATAC
>CAJHQP010008426.1:0-27039 GCA_905132765.1 Moricandia arvensis | reverse complement strand
GTCTTACTTTCTGTCTTGTGCGCGTCTTGGGAACGGAACTCGGATCTTGAAGGTGTTTCCCTTGAACACTAGCCTGTCACGAAGAAGAGAACATATGTTCATGAGCTAAAAGATAAAAAGTATGAGAAAAGGGGGGGTTTGGTGTTTAGAAAACACACCTTAACATTGAAACCAAGGCTGTCCAAATCAAGCATCAAGGCGCTCTCCACCTTGACATTAAGGAGGTTTAATTGTGGTGTATATGTACGATCGTGCGTCAAAGACAGACAGCGCTAGTCTTAACGAGGTACCAATGGTTATGTCGACCAAGATTAAGATGATGAGTTACTTACAGGTATGGATGTTGTATGGTGTACAATGGCTTTGGTATCTTCTTCATGGTCTTTGTTCATGTGTGACTGCCGAAATGAAAAAAAAAAAAAGAGTTGTTAGTACATTCACTGATATCTGTTGATGTGTAATGGTGCACGAATATGATTGACATACCGTTACAGGCTTTGCAAACTGAGCTATAGGATCTACTTTGGCTGCTTGGTACTCCTCTTTCCTGAATTCTACAAAGGGAACAAATAAGATTAGCGGGAGCATATAAACTGAGATTGCATAAGGCAGTATATTAAGAGGATGAAGCACCTCCAGATCCTAGAAAAGCAGTTGCTACCCCTGAAACAAATCTGACAACTTTTGGTTCAATTCGCATAAAGCTGAAGTCTCCAAAATCAACCTTTGACAGTTTTAAAGAAGAAAGGTTCAGTTGACTTTTTGAGATGTTATAATACATCGTCTTTGGAAAATCTTAACTTTCTAGATATTACAAGAAAGGAAGTCTACCCAGAAAGCATTGGGATGCTTGGCTAAATAAGCAGATCGAACAGACGCTTGATCTTTGTCAGAAACCTACATAATACATACAACAAACATTGAAGCTTAAATGTAAACGTGTAATAAAGCAACAAGGCGAAACACCATACCAAAACTGCATCACCATGTAGGGTGATCCTCAAACCGGTCCTATCCTCTGGGTCTCTAGCAACCCAGTAGTGAGCATTTGGATTAGCTAAAGATCCTGCAAGCAGAGATAAATCATAAGCTAAGAGACGATGGGTTTATTTTCTTGGCTTGTTTAGTTTACTAATACCACACAGTTCATGTCAGTATGTAAACTATGGCTCAGACAGCAAAACAGAGGTGAATCATCTAGATATGGTTAAATAAGCAGCAAACCTTTGTATGGACAGCCAAGCTACTGACTGCTAGAATCGGAGAACCATCAGCATCACATGCAAATCAACCATAGATCCTGAAGGATAACCCTCATACTTCTGCAGCATATCAAAATTACGGTAAATGAGATATAGCCATATAGTATGCTCTATGAGAAACCATGTTCATAGAAGTAAAAGAAAACACTACTAGCTCACCTGAGAAAAGTGGAAAGCATACCACAAACACTACCGTTAAGCACAGTTCTGATTTCCTCAACAGGAGAAAGACGAGCAGCCTTAGCCTGGAAAACGAGACAAACCGCTTAACAACACATTCACATCACGCCTTGAGAAGATGAATGGTTATCAAATCATAGGGATAGATAGATATGTCTTGAGCCAAGCATGGATACAAAAATGTTTTCTTTAGTGTTACCTCGTGCGCTTGAATCAATTTGAAACATCTGTTGTCTCACTGCTGACACTCCCTGGTGATACAGCCTGATTGATATATGAGACAAAAGTTTAGAACTTTTCAACTATTGAAATCTAAAATTCAATCTTTTCTTCTCTAATGATAGAAAAAAAGAAGCAAGAATCATTGGAAAACGAAAAGACAAATGATCTCGAGGCAGTAATACTTTTCGCCGAATAGATAGATGAACCTGAGAAGAAGAGACTGAGCTGCTGCTGAGGAGGCCATCACGGTGAGAGAGGAGGAGGTGTTTCGGAGGCGGACGGTGGACGATCGATTGTGGAGGAAGAAGACATGAAGTAGGGAAGAATCTAGCTGTGATTAAAGGCGTTGAGAATGGGGACACCTACCGACTTCATCTTCTTCCTCACGAAACCTTCTACAATGTTCGTTTGGTTTACCACGTCTGTGCGATGAGACAACAACAACCTCTTACAGTCCGGTTTGGTTTGGGTCTGTTTTTCGAAATTTCCGGTTTATTCTGGTATTCAAATTTAATAATTAGTGTTCCTTTCTTTCGGTTACAAACAAACAAATTACACAAGTGATCCAAAACAATTAATCAACGAAGAGACGTGTTTACAGTATTATAATGAATCAAAGGAGCAAATTTGACGATCCGGAAGTTAATCGGAGTGAGTATTGCGATCGAATCGAAGCAGAGGTAGGAACCTAAAGAGGAAGCGAGGCGGCGGAGCTGGAGGAGAGGGATGCAGAAGATGAAACGGAGGACGGTGGCGCGAGGAAGTCTCTCGGGGTTACAAGCTACGTATTGCCATAGATCCGTCGATATATTCACTGTTGTCTCCACCAACCTACTGTTCAACACCATCTCTCTCTCTCTCTGTCTCAAAATCTCTAAAGTTGATCGACTTCTCTTCTGTTTCGTTTTGTTTGTTTTTGTTCTGGTTTAATTACCGAACTCACGGTCTGAATAGAAAAACAGGGGAAAATAACAAATCAACCCTCTATTTTTGCAAACTATTCATATAAGCTCTATAAAAAGAAAATTTACTTCTGAAACCAAGTTTATTCACTATCTCTAAATAAAATTAATCCAATTTTCTAAGATTGTAGAAAAAGGATTGATACTGTTGAATAACTTGTTTGATTTTATTATAGAGAAATACCCTATGATAGTTTTAAAAAGGTTGTCACAAAAATAATTTTTTTAAAAAAATAATCAAAATAAATTTTATTAAAATGTGTAAATATACACTTATACTTCTTGAATATCTAGACTTAAGACTTAAAGTTTAAAAATGACGATTCGAATTTGAAATTTTTAAAAAATTAAATATTAAAAATTTGAAATAAAAGAGCTATTTTGGTTTTTTTTAAACTATATTGTGATTAAAACTAAAAAAACTATCTGAGAGAATTAACAGTATTAAAAGTTGAAAAGGAGAAAGCTGTAACATGTCTTTCATAGTTCAAACTTGTTTATGATATGCATTGTTTCAGGAGGGTGAAAAAAAATACATAAAGAGAGAGCAGCAAACACTTGGAGAAAAAAAAAGCAAAATCAAATGTGACTTGGTTGGATTCATGGTGGTGGAGGGGTTATACTACTAGTTTTGAAGGAAGCCTTTGTCTTCTAAATAAGATATGACTTCCTCTGCCATAGCTACAGGGGAAGGACACTCTCCTTCCTTCTCCTTCAGCTCTATCTATTCATTTGTTTTCATAACATAACAGATAAACATATTAACTCACAAAATAATAATCACAGATATTCATTCACATGGATAATACCTCACAGTTCAAGGAGATTCATATGGATCATCAATCCCTGTGAAACCTGCACACACACACAAAAAAATCCTTTTGTTAAAGATTCAAATGATAAGGAAGCAACGTGATATCCTCTGTTATATGGAAGCTTATGTTATCTCACCTTTGATCTTCCCTGCACGTGCAAGCTTGTATAAGCCTTTAGGGTCTCTTGCTTCACACAATTGTAGAGACATGTTCATGTAACCTAAAGAGTTTATGCCACACAACTTCAAACAATATGTTTTTTTTAAAAAGCTGAAAAGTCTGAATGTGAATAGCTAGCTTGCCTCGATAAAAGATGAACCCTGCATCATTTCCCTGCAAGCGTCACGGTCTTTCCTGTAAGGCGATATGAGACTGGCAATGCAGATCAAACCAGCATCAGCAAAGAGTTTGCTACTTCTCCTACATATTAAACCAGCATTATAGCATTCATTAGACCCTTTAAAGTGTTTACATTTGTGCTTATAACCTTCTTAGCATTCAGACATACCGACTCTGCGTATGTTTTCCACTCTATCCTCTGCCTTGAAACCAAGATCTTGTTCAAACCATGACGAAGATTATCCCCATCAAGAATGTATGATAGCTTTCCCCGGGTGTACAACTCTCTACTCAGGGAGCAAGCCAACGTGCTTTTTCCTGCATAAGAAGAAGTTTACACAATTACAAAACGTCTTAGGTTATTCAAAGATAAGACTGGTGTTTAAGGAGACTGACCTGAACCACTGAGACCTGTGATCCACACCACACAACCTTTCTGGTTAACACCTTCTGCCTTTCAGTTTTCCCAATGGGTGATTCTTGCCAAAATATGTTTGTCGACATTCTCAAAAAACCCTTTTTCTAATGATCTGATCTACCACCAAAACTCTAAACCACTAGAAAACTGCTATTAATCTGCAAAGACACGTTCAAAACACACAATCAAAACATGACCAGTCTTCTTGAAATTTGACAAAGATATATATAATAATGTTGTTCCTTTGTTTCCTTTTGCTTTTGTTCCTTCTCCTCTAATTTTTGGGGTCATTGTGAGTGTGAAAACAAGAACCGACATTAACGGGAGTGGCTGACAGTTGGAGATAACAATGGGACACAGATGGCAATAACGAGACTCAGTCCTCAAGACTTGTTACCTGGCACTCATAGTTTTTTTTTTTTTGCTTATTGGGCCCACAATTGGGGAAAATAATAGGCTATAGAGTCCATTCAAGGCCGCAGTCAAGTTTCCTAAACTGTTACGGTCAATCTTCTTACCATATTTAATATCTTCTTTTGGAAAGTGAAAGTGAAAGAAATCTTGGTGGAAATCTACTTTAAAATTCAATTTAATTAGTGGAAGCATATCTCCTGGAGGAATCTCTTTTCCAAAAGATTTTTCTAAAACATACAAATTAGTAATATGTGGATTGATCCATCTATATCTTATATACTAAGAATGATTTCTTTCAATTTTCGATGCGGAATGTTTCGGTAAAGATCGATAGGCTGCTTGGAGGTGGATCAATAATGGATCGGTTAGACTGTGTGGATCGTGGGCTTTGATATACCATATTAAACTAGATGAACTTTCAATTTAAAATCAATTGGTGATAAATGAATTGATTCATATATTTTATATATTACTAATGATTATTTCCAACTTCTCAATATATTTGATGGTGGAATCTTTAATTCCTAACGTTTCTTGATTTGTTGTATCCTCTCGTGTCCTCATCTAATTCTCTAAAGATTCTGATTCGATTATTCAGAAAAGAATGTATATATAGGAAAATCAAACTGAATATTATATGTGCAATAAGTGTATACGTTTTGTCTTTTTTTTCCCATACGTTTATTTTTTGTCACTGCTGACAGAAGTGTATACGCTATATATGCGTAGGGGGCTAAAGAATAAAACACGTTAATAACACGTAAAATATCTCATGACATGCAAGATTCATTGAGACTGAATATAACAGAAATGTAAATGATTAAAAATTAGATATAATAGAAGCAAAAGTATATATGGTGTATCATCGTGCCACATGAATGTCTTGCAATGTGTTTTTTTAACAAAAAAAATAAATGTTAGAATAGTGTGAACAATATATAAATCTTATGCACGAACTATATTAATCTGGTCTAGTGCATGCTTAATGCTCAGTATATGTTAGATGGACGTCTAGGTAGACAATTATTGTCAAAAACTGTACTAAAAGATGACAATTATAGCTGGACAGAGATTCGTCATCCAGGTTTTAAAAAGATGACAAGTTTTCAGTTGCTTGCGTGGGAAGTCACTCGTATTGTCTCTGTTTTTTTTAGGGTTTTGGAAATGTGGGTTTCTGGGCGGCGAAGTTGATAAATGAAAAAGGTGGGAAGTTTGTGGCGGTGAGCGATGTCACAGGAGGCAATCAAGAACAAGGATGGGAATCGATATCTGTGGTTTGCTTGAGCATACCGAAGAAAACCTAGGAATTAAAGGGTTTGATGGTGCTGATGCTATTGATCCTGAATCCAGTTCTTGTTGAAGATTGTGATATTGTTGTCCCTGCAGCTCTAGGTAGCGTTATCCACAGGTCTTTTTAGTTTCTTGCTAGACAAGTTAACGTTTCCTCCTCGAACTTCATTTTTGAAACGCTGTGATTGGTTTTGTAGGGAAAATGCAAACGAGATTAAAGCAAAGTTCATCACTGAAGGTGCTAATCATCCAACTGATCCTGAGGCTGACAAGGTTCGAAATCTGATTCTTTATTTTTCTACTCAAACTTGGGTGTAACAAAGACTCAGTACTATCCTTCTATGCAGATATTGAGGAAGAAAGGTGGTGTGATACTCCCAGATATATACGCAAACTCAGGAGGAGTCACTGTTAGTTACTTCGAGTGGGTTCAGGTACGACACTCAAAAACACAAGGCAGAACATATAACTGAATCGATCAAAACACTGATTCTTGACTTCTTGTAGTGTCTTTATGTGCAGAACATACAAGGATTCATGTGGGATGAGGAAAAGGTGAACAAGGAGCTAAAGAGGTACATGATTCGCGGCTTCAAAGATCTGAAAGAGATGTGTAAGACACACTCCTGTGATCTCCGTATGGGAGCTTTCACCCTCGGTGTCAACCGTGTGGCTCAAGCTACCATCATCAGAGGATGGGGGTCATGAGAACCCCTTGGAAACTCAATAATAAGAACTCATATAATCCTTATGAATTGTTGATTATTATAGCATTTGCGGAACTTCACTTGTAACATCAGTCCTCTGACATTAACACTTTGAATACTTGTGTAACTTTATCGTATCTAAAAAACAAGTTCTGTAGAACTTTCCTTACCTTTTTACATCAAGTACGTAGTACTATAGCTAGTCTTCTTAATATGCTCTAGCATTGGATCAATCAAGTATGTAACATTCATAAAACATTTTTACTTTGTTTCTCATACCAAGGTAGCCCTTTGATGCAGAGTTATACAACTTTGGGTTAGCCTCACTTAAACTAAAGAGTTGTAAGCCTTATCTTATACCAATGAAGGAGAAACCTAGGCCATGTGCTTGCATGCACCAAACTAAAGACTGTCCTCTATGCAGACTACATGTCTTTCTTTTCTTTGGTTAAGCGGTTGTGTTCTTGCTATTTTGTAAATCCAATTGAATGATTTAAAGAAGAGTACAAGGACTCATTTTAAAACTTTTATACAGTAAATTTTTATTAATTAATAGATTAAAAAGAGTACAAGACTCATTTAAAAATTTCTATACAGTAGAAATTTTATAAATTAATACTTGATAAATTAACCAACACAATAATTAAATAAATTTTTCTGGTTTCAAATTGGACCAATTTAAAATATAACACAAATTAATAAAATAATATTTTCTTAAAAAATTCTATGTAAATATATAGTCCTTTTCAAATTATACATTAATAATTTATACGTATATACATTTTATATAAGTAAAATCAACATTATATTATTTATTTTACATCCATAATGGAAATATCTTTATATTTCTTGACATTTATTAGTATATTTTGATGAGATCAATAAAACTATATCTAAAACTTCATTTAAATTCTATAAAAATATTTTATACACACAAAATAATATAATGAAACTAATATAAATGGAAATTTTTAAAAATTTAATTAATGAATATACACCAAATTAAATATATTTTATTTTATAAAAATATCTTAAAATAAAAGAATCTAAAAAGATACTTTTTATAAATTAAGAAAATAAAAAAAAATCATAACATTATTAATTTATAGAGTTTTTATTGTATGAGGCCTAATTCTTCAGAAATATATATAACCAATAAGAATTATATCACCTTCAAAGCAAACGTTGAGCAATTATAATATCACCTTCAAATGCGACTAATGGGCCAAGCTAAATGGGCTTGAACCCGAAACAATAAATCTGCACGATGGAACGATATACATAATAATGTTGGTATATATTTCGATACACATAGTAAATGCAAACCCCATAATAAGCGTATAGATTGGCTCCTGCTTACGGTTTACCTTTGGATTGTACTGAAACCAAAGCTTCACGTTGTAAGGAAGGTTTATAGGGAAAATAATCCCTATAGGCTATAGCGAGAGCGAGAGTGAGAGAGGTTAAAACAGTATACTAGATCGTTTGTTCAGCAAACAGTCCGACCATAGCATATTGATGCAATGTACAGATTTTTCGCCCATTTGTCCTGAAGCCACAAGTTAAAGATTCAAGTCAGTAGATAGAGCAAACCATCGGGGGGAAAAAGAAACCAACGTTATGTCTTTTGTTTATTGTAACAGTTATATGGCTAAGAACAAACCTTGACATGGGTGCTTGGGAAAGCAGAAGTGCGAAGAGTCTCTTGGGTTTCATCAGTTATTTTTCGTTAGGTATACTCAATATGAGCGCTGCTTGATCTGCCGTTGCAGCCATTGATGTTATCCTGAATCCACTCTCCCACCTTCTATGGACTCCTTCACTTGGGTACAAAAAGTCGAGCTCCACCACCTTATTTATATATATACACAGCATAAACACCATTATACCGCCACAGAAAAGAAAATGTTGAAGTGCCTCAGGGGTTTAGAGACTGGAACCTGTTCGGAATAGCCTGAGTTCCTGGACATTACTACACCCCAACGACTCCAGCAGTGGTCATGGAGGTTACATAAAATCCTTCTTTCCACTTTTTGTTTATCCATTTGAATGGGAATGAGTCGCTGACTTTGTAAGACTGCTGGGTATAAGGAGTTCCTATCACATTACATTGAAGTAGAATAAGTAAAACGGATTCACGCCCCCTAAGAAACATTAAGTAAGACATCAGGAGAGTTATCGTCAGAGATATGAATACCAACCTTTCGACATAACGACCAACGAGCTCCCGTTATTAGCACCAGCTATGGAACTGATATAGTAGTTCTTTTCCCATTGTTCCATGATCCAGTCCTGCAAAGAATCAAGAAACAAACAGTGAGGTGCTGGGAGTTGAGCATAGGTCCGTCTGATAGATACCAGCTTCAGCTGAATTTACCTTGTGCAAGAAGACTGTGGACAATTCATGCACTTGAGAGCTGAACCCAGTCCCAGCATCCATGATGAGGGCCCAGAGATTAGCTGCTGATGCTACACAGCTGATGAAAAGGCCATCCTCGTTACCTTTCTCTACATGCTGAGCCAGCCTTGTCTCCGCAACATTGTAATGATATCTACAAGAGCAACAAAGATTGACGCGGTTACGCAAAGGAAAGCCATCCAATGTACCCAAAAAAAAACAAATATCATCCCTTTTTTGTCAACCAACATAAAGTTCTGATCCAGTACTTTCAGTCAGTATAACTAAAACCACAATGAATGCAAAGCCATAAATTATATGTTTCGCAAGAGACTGCAACGAAGAACTCAATTAACAAAGGTTTTAAACCTTTATACTCCAGAAATTAGTGAAGAGCAATCATTCAAATGCGTAGCAATCACCTCTGTTTCATAGGACGACGTGCATTATAGACTGAAATCCACTGGGTAGCAGGACTGCCGATTCTGATTTTCTTTCTCGGCTGTTCATCCTCTTCCAAATTGATAAGCAATCTTCCTCGTTTTTGGCCAACCTATTCATGCAAAAGCAAAATATCAGCACTTGAAAAATACTTACAATGGTGAAAAAGAACCAAAGACAACCCACCTTCAGAGCCCCGTCAATTCTAATCGGTCTAGATATAGCACATGGCTCGATAAGAGTATCAAAAATCGATATAAGCTTGGCATAGTTGGGCTCCTCGTCAAACTTCATGTTAGTAACTGCCTCGAGGAAAAGCTTGAATGGGGGAGGACAGAAACAGCACATCATTTCAGGAGAGGTTGACATCTTTTTTCTTGCAAACAAGAAAGCTCTTGTTATCACCCTGCATACAAAGACCATATATCATTGAGTTAGAACCGAAACTTGAAAAGTATTTGGTTGTGAATAGAGAGATAGAAAACTCACCTGATACCCTTGCCATGGCAACCTCCCCCGCATCAGAAATATTAATGTATAAGCCAATGACTCTAGATCATCTCTCCGACTTCCAGTACGACCAAGATGTGCATGACAACTTGCATACCGTATCGTTCCCCTGCATATGAAGCAAAATATAGATGTAAGCAGTATATAGATATATCTGCGTCTGTGTGTTTATACAAAAAAGAATAGGAGATAACATGCAGCAACCAACAATACCTAAATACATCTGGTCTTTGATCATATTCAACATGCTGGCCTGAGTGCGAATCTTTCCATCTTGATGCTGAAAAAATGAATATAAATAAATGTTAATAACGATTACAAATATTTCACAGAACTTTGCAGAGACAATACAGAGAATAAATAAGTCGAGAAACACAACATATCAAGATGTTTGTGAACATATTACAGAAACTCACCTAGACCAAGATCGATAAGGTATAGTTTCTTCTCATCTGCTGTTCCAGGCAGACCAAGTAAAAAAGTTTCTGGTTTCACATCTCCATGCACAAACCTTGTTTGATGTAGGGATTGAACATGGCATGACAATCAGCTCAATGATATGGATATTTGGCTGTAAATGTATTTTTTGTTCGAAATAAATGGAATTATTGCTAAGAAGTTGGGAACAACAAAAAATAGCACTCACCCTTCATATGCAGTTTTCTCAAGAATAGATATCGCTTCCACTGCAATGCACGCTACCATGTTTGGAGACATCCTACACATGACAATAAATTTAGAATATCTGCATGAGATGTATGATATGAAAATAAACCATGATCAGAGTGCTTACGATTGAGCTAAGAATTCCAAACATCCCAAAGGCTAGGACCAAGCATGTCCATGACCTGAAATTATTATAAATGGTTCTTCATGAAAGATACCTTATTAATCTCAACTTGTAACAAGGCTCGTACTAAAGCTTACCAGAATGTAGAAATCTCCTTGACGACCCTTATGATGCACAGCAGGAATTCCATAACAGCTATTGAGCGTACTGTGCAGCAGAAAAACGAGAATGAACATATAAGTAGTGAAAAATAAGGAGAAAAGAAACTAGGCAGGAAATTCAGAGCATGCAAGTCTTACTTGTACACTTGCCACTCGTAAGGTGGGCCAAAATTGCATCCTTTACTATTCCGGTGTTCAAGTTTCAGAGCTACCTGACAAGGAAAAGAAAAACGTTTAAAAATAATATCACAATTTTGGTCTAGCCCCCATGATTTTAAACTAGCTTTTTTCTACTATACCTCAATTGCATCTGCTCCAATCCTATCACTGCCACCACTCACCCTTCTGCCAACATAAACTTGACCAAAGCCACCCTTACCGAGTTTCCTCTCCGTCTTATAAACAGGAGAATTTCCAACTTGTACCTATACAAAAATAAGGTCACAATAAATCTCTCAAAGGAAAATCAAAACCTGACACAATGCTCAAAATAATTAGCTTTAGTTCGCAAACCACAAACCAACAAAAGATCTAAAGAGTTCCAAGAAGATGAATGAAGGAGAAAAAAATAATATGAGGAACTCCAAAACATATCCTAAAGTTTCGCATGGATTTATACTTGCAGAAATCCAGTGACTGATGTCATAAGGTAAACAAAAGTTACCCTTTCAGGGACTGGGACCCATGCTGGAATCTTCTTCCATGCCTGCTATTTTCTCTGGGCTGCCGCCTTCCGCAGCAATATCCTTATCAGCTACCCCTCCAACTCGATTTAAAGCAGGTTCAGCGGCCCCTAAAACACCAGCAGCTGGACAAACCTCACAAGGCTCAGGCTCTAAGTCAGTCAACCTGATACCCCTGCCCTACCGGCAGCAGTTGGTCTTGGAGGCACCGCGCCTTTAGCTAAAGCAGCATTCCCCCTTCCTCTACCACCACCTCTTCTCCGTGTAGCAGTCTGAGGAGGAAGTACAATATTCTCTGCTTGTTCAACTAGCTGAAGGTTAGGCTGATCTTCAATGCGTCTCGATCTCCTAGCTCCACTTCTTAACTCCGGCATTCTTACTCCATGTAAGATGTATAAAGTCTTAACTTTTCGGTCACTACCTGTGTCATAAAAGGAAGAGCGTAAGGTTTAGTGTAAATAACAGCTTATTTGATGCTACAACCCACCAACAAATGGTGAAAGAAAACAACTTTGCAGCATTTCATAAACGATATATGGCTCCAAAGTATCAAAAAAAAAATGAAGCTTTGTAATGTGAACGCCATTACAAAGAGCTTGTGATTGAAAATAATAACATAATCGACCAACACAAACTTTATTGATTCTCATTTATCCAAATCAACATTAAACAAATCCAAAGCAAATAACATAGATTCGAGAGAAGCTAGCTGTAAATATCCATCAGTGTATCATAAAATAAGCTCCATCATCTTCCAAAATCACAACCTTTCGCTAGTGATAGGAATCGAATCGAATCGAAGATGTAAAATGGTCTATTTACCAGATGATCGATTTCTAGCGATCGGGCGATGATGCGAGTGGAACAGGATCGATCCAGAAGACACAAAAGATAAAACTTTTCAGATCTCCTCCTCGAGTTCGAAAAGAAAAGAGTAATCGTTCAGCTCCTTAATCCTGCAGTGACGATTTGAGTGTGAGAAACTTCTCAGCTGTGAAATGACAGATACAGGTGGGGAGGGAGAGATAGTTGCGGCTAGATTTAGTTAGGGTTAACAATGGAGAAGATGATGCAGATGAAGATGATGAGTTTTGGAGTTTAAGAAATATAAATATTAATTTTGCGGATTTTAACCTTTTAAAATAGCAACGTTAACTTTTTGAAAAAAAAAAAATAATAATAATGTTCGTGAGCGTGCCCACTAGTGACTGATGCCGAATGTGTTGCACTTTGATTGGCTGACGCTTTGGGTCTTCCTGCGCGCGTTTTCTTTCTGTTGGCTGTTATATTTAATTATTCTTAGCCTTTGATCCGCCCGTCCGCGCGTGTGTTACTTTTGTGAATATTTAATATTTTAAGTAATTTATTTGATATAATTGTATATATGACTTGAACTTAATAGTCGATATTCGTTATCTGTTTCGGGATCTCATCCGCTTCGAAAAACGGATATTCAAGGATCATGATAGTGATTTTACAGATTCGATTGATCCACGTACAAATTCGGATGGTAAAATTTTAAGTTTGGATATCCGGATCTAGATATTAAATATTTTAAAATTTAATTATAGTTATCTATGTATATTATATATATTTTTATATAAAATAACTAAAATTTTATTTTTATTAATTTTAATGATTTTAAGCTTTTTCAAATAATAATTTTAAATAAACTAAATAGATATTTAATAGTTAATTTTTAATTTATTTTTAATTAAAAAACAGGTTCGGATATCCGCGTGTATTCATATTTTAGTTCGAATATTCTACCCAAAATATCCTGATCGGAAACAGTTTTATGAATCGACAAATGCATATCTGAATCCGTATATCCTAGAATACCCTAGATATTTGAATCTGTCCTAGACCTAATTGTGTATATGTATTATATGGTGATTATTTTTTTAATTTATAAATTACATAAGTTATTCTTATTAGATATATATCGTACAAATGATAATACATTATTTATTTGTATATATATAACCATTTATAATAAATATTAGTATGTATTTTAGTCATTAAGTTGTTATGGAAAGTTACATGATTTGTTATTGTAAATGAGTACGTTCAGATTATAATAAAAAAATATTAACATTATTATCTTTTTATAATTCAATATAGTTGGTAGCTTATATGAATATGAATAAAAAAAAACTAATTTAATGTTATTATATGTATAATTATGTTTTTATTTATAAAAATTTGAAAACATATATACACTTTTTTATGAAGTCTTCAATTTCAATGACAAAGATTGTTAATGGGCTTAGCCCATATTATTTTTTTCTAGTTAAAAATCAATGTTTACATGTTTGATACATGGATAATATCAATGGGCATTATTTATAAATATTAGGTAAAAGCAAGGGTTATTTCCTATTTGTACTTCAGTTTTAATAGATTAGATTTTTATACTATTATTCTATATATGTACAACAATTGTTGTCACAACAATATAATTGCCGTTTTCAAATTTTTATTACAAATGATGATAAACTATTTGCAATATATAAGATATTAATTGCTCTTCTTTAATTCTAGGCTCTTCATACATTGTATATACAATGGTAGTTACAAAAACCAGGTACTGCACTACATTTCAAAGTAAGGAGTATCGACCATCGTGTCAAACGGCAATTGTGTATAGTAAGGATTGGGTTATAACTACACATCCATAAGAAATATATGAGTAATTTTTTATTTTTTGATAAAATATGGAGTACTTTTCTATGCAGTATATCTTGTGATTATGTGCTAAGTTGGTCACATATGATATACATGTTGAATGAGGGAATTGGGAGAAGAAAAAATGTATATGTTACAAAACATCATGAACACTATACATCCTAAACAAAGAAAATAATGGTAATCTATCTTAAGCAAAAGTCATAAAGGTATCACATTTAAGCAAAAACATGAGGGACATTCACAAGTTTGTGTATTTTAATTTAAGCAAAAAAACTCATAATTCATAGTATATTGCTTGCTCTTTTGTTTGTTTTTTTCAATTATTACAAAGGGCTTCTAACAACAAAAGCAATAAACGTCAGTTTTCAAAATCTAGTGTGAGGTAAAATTGCTTATTAAGGAGAAGAGCCTTATCTTTTATGGCTTGATTTGGTTTGGTTTGGTTTTTGTCGCCTTATGTTGAAGGAGAGAAGACGAAGAAACCAAAAAGAACTGAACTTTCTAAACCCCAAGGCTCTGGGTTTCTCGTTTGCTTCATTTCTTGATAGCTCTCACAACCGTTTTCTAGGGTTTTACTGCTTTAAAGCTTCTACCTTTTTGTTTTTGGTTGATTACTCTCGACATGGCTGGTGGAGCCTCTGATCGTCTTGTTACTAGCTTCCCTCTTCTGGGTATGTCATTTTCACTCAAAGATTACTCTTTTTGTGTTGGAAGTCATCATACAACTTGTTGTGTAGCTTTTGATTTTGTATCCTTGGGTTGTTTGTTTGGAACTATTGATTTGATGAACCAACGAGGGGATTGTATTGTCAGCATCCTTCATAGGTTGTCTTCTCTATGCAACTTGGCTTCGCTATGCTCTGCGCAGGCTCAGTTAGAGCCAAGAACACGATGAACATCATGCTGACAAATGTCCTTGATGCTGCAGCCGGAGGTCTCTTTTACTACTTATTCGGTTACGCTTTTGCGTTTGGATCTCCCTCAAACGGTTTCATCGGTAAACAAAACTTTGGCCTCAAAGACCTTCCCAACGGCCACAACATGATTACTCCGTTTTCCTCTACAATGGGCCTTCGCTATAGCAGCAGCTGGAATCACCAGCGGCTCGATCGCTGAACGGACTCAGTTCGTAGGCTTACTTAATCTACTCTTCTTTCTTAACCGGATTGGTGTACCCGATTGTCTCTCACTGGTTCTGCGTCACCTGGACGGTTGGGCCAGTCCGTTCGCGTACCGATGGTGATTTACTTTTCAGCACGGGAGCAATTGATTTCGCTGGCTCTGGAGTTGTCCATATGGTTGGGAGGTATCGCTGGACTCTGGGGCGCGTTAATCGAAGGTCCAAGACTTGGCCGGTTTGATAATGGTGGCCGAGCAATTGCTCTACGAGGACACTCCGCCTTCACTTGTCGTCCTGGGAACATTCCTCCTATGGTTTGGATGGGTATGGATTCAACCCTGGCTTCTTTAACAAGATCCTTGTGACGTACGAATCAGGCTCCATGAACGGCCAGTGGGAGTGCGGTAGGACGGACGGCTGTCACGACCACTTAGCTGGCTTGCACTGCGGCACTAACACGCCTTTTGGGAAACGTCTTCTCTCGGGACACTGGAACGTTACTGACGTATGCAACGGCCTCCTTGGAGGGTTTGCAGCAATAACCGGTGGCTGCTCTGTCGTGGAGCCATGGGCGGCCATCATCTGCGGCTTCATCGCGGCCCTTGTCCTCCTTGGGTGCAACAGCTCGCGGAAAGCTCCGATATGATGACCACTTGAGGCAGCGCAGCTACACGGCGGGTGCGGCGCGTGGGGACTGATATTCACAGCGCTCTTCGCTGAAGAAAAGTACTTGAACCAGATTACGGTGCGAAGCCCGGAAGGCCACACGGTTTGTTCATGGGGCGGTGGATGGAAACTTCTTGGGGCGCAACTCATTCAAATAGTTGTGATCACAGGTTGGGTAAGTGCGACCATGGGAACGCTTTCTTTATCCTCAAGAAAATGAAACTGTTGCGTATATCCGCTGAGGATGAGATGGCCGGTATGGATATGACCCGGCATGGTGGCTTTGCTTACATGTACTTTGATGATGATGAGTGTCACAAAGCCATTCAGCTAAGGAAAGTTCAGCCAAGATCTCCTTCACCTTCTGGTGTTACTACCACTCCTGTTTGATTTAGATTTCTTTTTAGAGGATGTGATGATATTTATTATCTGTGCTCATTTGTGTCCCTCTTGAGTTTTAAAACCGTTTTCATAATTTACAATAGTATTTAGCAACGTGAGTAATGCTAAAAGCAAAGTTAGGCAATCATTACTCAGTGTCTGTTAACTAGAGTTTCTTGATCCGAATCGTCTTAACTGTTCTAAGTTTGGACATTTAATATTTGCTTATGTTTGAAGAAGCTAAAGCCTAAAACAAACATATATTGAAGCAAAATAAATATTGCTTCCACCGAAAGTATATCCTTTTTTTGAAGTTGTGCAATTTAATAAAAGTAACATAAACCATTTACTATAAGTCTAGAAGCATTCATGTGTAAGATTCAACTACTCTTTCTCTTTCCCCTTACATGTCTGACGCATATAATTTTTTTTTGGTAATCTTGATACAATTTCACACCATTTCCAAGCTTTACAATGTTGCTAGAAACTTATTTAAGCAAAATTACCAATATATAAAGAAAAAAAACGAGAAGGAAGAGAGCATCACGGAGGCCGAATGCATGAGAAGTAGAACTCCAAAGTAGAACTCCAAAAGTAGAACTGCAGAAATTTCAAGTCTGACGCATATAGTTAATTAATATTTATTGAAAGAATTCGATAGTTTACATCACTTATTGAACTTTAGATGCTGCGAGTTGCAGTACAACTTGAGGTGTTTATACAAATCCCAAACAACCGATTACAATCTCAAATTTTACCTGTCACTAATCACTATATTGAAATGTTTTATGATTTCAACATTTTCCTATATATAAAAGAAGATTGTTCTATTTTTAAGAATATTTAATTAACTCAGCAACTTTGTAGATTCGTACCTTGTTTGCCGCACCCCAAAGATTCAGAGTATTATTTTTTATTATACTAACCAACATAATTCGCACAAAGAGATCACAAATTGCTTTTATCAGTGATACTTTTGTCTGTATCATTGAATCGTAACTCTCCACGCATATATAAAAATGTTAAGGGTGTGGTTGGGTCTTTCCAAAAAGATTTGATGGATGATGAGGCCCACTTTCTTCGAAGTCGGAAAGTATAAAGAAGATATTTTGTGTAAGCTCCATGTTTAATATCAGTCACGTTAAAATTAGATAATTAGTAACCATGCTTTGGATCATAATTTGATAATGTTCGATGTTATTGGCATTGCAATAATGTGTAAGATGTACATGATTATGTGGTTGTGATAATTGATATCTAGGTTTCATTTATGTCCTTTTAGATATTAATTTAGTTTCCAAAAGTTATAATTAATATTTCTGGCATTAGAAATTTTAGGAATTAAGAATGCGTAATCGGACAAAGCAAAATAATTGACCATTATATATATATATATATATATATATATATTGTTACAGAAAAGTGAAGCAGTACACACCCTAAATCAAAACAAAAATTTAATTGGTGTTATTCAATGATGTATTTTAATAGAGTTCAAATCTAAACACAATTCACTCTTATTCGAATGATGATTATAAATTCTATTTTAAATTTAGTGTTATTCAATGAATCATTTAAATTCTGTTTTTAAAATTCAGTGTTATTCAATTTTCAAAGATTTTAAAATTCTTTGTATTTTAGATTGATTTCAAACCATTTCTTATGGAGTCCCATGAATAAATAATTGAACTCAAAATCCAACGTATACTGCAGAGATTTTAGAATCCATCAAGTTAAATTATCTTAAAATTACTAGAACGGAAAACACAACCACCACAGCTATGAGAATTTGCAGTTACAAAATCATGATTAAAATCAAAAACAAAAACATATGAAATGATAATATAAAGACTGAAACCAATTAAGAAATCGTTAAGGAAAAGATAGAATTTACGGAGTTGAGATTTGATTTTTTTTCTTAAATCAATAAATCGTTTTCAATGTGTGACGGTTTATGCGATTTTTGAATCTCATGACCCAACCGTGACAATACTGTTTCGTAACACTTGAAACATAATTTATGAACTATAACAACTACAAATACTATTGAGATTTACTAAGTAGACGACTAAGGTTTTTCTGGAAATTTCTAATTGCATTTAAGCATGTGAAATAATGAAAAGGTTAGACGATTATTTATATAGAAAAGAAGTTTGATTTTCAAGATAAGGATAAACGATAAAAGAAAAAATATTCTGAAAATATCCATATTTATCGTGCAAGAGAGCATAAAAAAATTATTCCAATAATTATCTATAAGTTTTCCAAAAATTATCTTGACATAATCTAAAACGTTTAGATTTATTGAAATATTATAGATGCAATCCGTTAGGATTTATCTCGAAAAATATTCAAAAAAATTGGTATGAATTTACTTTAAAAAGAACATCCTTTGTGGAGTAAAGCTTACATTCACCAAGATCCAACACCCAAACCCGGCACGGCGCACGATCTGTGTGTGGCTTGCAATATGACCCCTCTCACTCCTTCACCATAATGTCCTCACAAACTATTGAACCTTGTTAAAGGGATGTAATATATGTAGTACAAGATTTATCTTGTCATAAGTAATGTGAGAACTTTTACTCTCCATTTAATTTAAGTGAAAAGTTTTTTTATTTAGACACCAAAAGACATTTCCACAATTCTCTTCACATGACAACAAAAACTAGATTTTGATCCGTGCAACTGCGCGGATATTTGATTTTATTTATATATTTATAGATACATATTTTATATTATTAGTGAAATATATTTTTAATTTAATCATATATTTAAAATTTTATATAAATATTTTAAAATACTATAATTTTATAGATTATATGTCGTAATTAATCATTTGTTTAAACCGTCACATGTATTTAGTTGCTTCATATTATATATTTTTCTTATTAGATTTGCATTTGATTATTAAATGAATCAATATATGCATGAAAGAACATATTTACTTTATTTTTTATGTTTTCTCACCCGCACTTCAAAGTTCTAGATTACCTTTTGGCATTTTTATATTTATTTATGTGATATAAAATATTCTTGTATATAAGTTTAAAATATTTAATTTATACATATACAATATAGTATAATTTGTTAACCTGTTTTGCTAATATATTGTATTTTAACATAAATATTTGTATTTTTGAAAATAGTATATATTAATATATCAATATAATATCAATTTATTATATTTGATTAAGTATAATATTTTTTAAATATGATAGATTATGATTATAAGAAAATAAATTAATATAGAATTTTTATTTTGCATTTAGTAAATGATAATTTAATATATATTAATGTATAACAATAGTTTATTATTAATTACGAATTAGTGATATTTACATAAAATTTAAAAAGTGTGATTTTTTAAAAATCTTTTTTTCAATTTTTAGAATTTAAATTATATATATATATTTAATTTAAATGAAAATATATCACAAGAGATTATGATTAAAGTAGTTATAAATATTTTATATTATTAGTTTAAGAAAGTACATTTATAAAATTTTAAGGGAATGTCTAACTAAAAAAAAATCACACATGAAAAAATCATGACTTCTATTTTAATAGTGTAGATTTACTCAGCCCAAAGACGTATAAATTTGGGTTTCAACAATTCTCCACACGAATAAAAAATACTCCAAACATATGTAGACTCGATTAGAGTTTGTAGACTTGGTAGACTCTACTGACTGCACTTAACAATAGACTAGACAAACATGCTTTTTGAGAATATAAGCAAAAACTAACTGCGTCTGAGGTAATAGCGTATTTCAACCTTGAACCACTCATTTTTAGTACCTGTCAGATGTACTTTCCATGAGGTGAATGTGATTTCTTGAACTACTCAAAATTGTGTAAATCGAGATAGTAGTTATAACACATGTTCGTCTTGTCATAGAGTTTAAATTCTCTATTGCACTAGTTTTGGCCATGAACTTGTATGTTTCATGAGTGAATTTGGAGATAATAGCCTAAACTTCATCCCTCTAGAAACAGCCTCATTTAACACTCACTTGTGATTGCCATAGTACATTTCATATACACATAAGTACCATATTATACTCTATATACATATATATTAAGGTTTATGGTTTTATTTCATTAAAAACCATTACTTTACCTTAATATTTATAAGAATCACTGTTTTTCATCTTGGAATATGAGTAATTCTCAATGCTTTAGTTAGATTTTGATTGACTTAGTTGTTCTTTTGAACTGGCATGTTGGGATCTCCAATCACGTTAATGGGGTTTCCATCAAATATTTTCTTAGTCATAGGCAATAAACTCATTTCCTTAGATGAATTCAATATTTTGTATGTTGATAAACCTTTGGTGAATCGGTCAGAAAGGTTGTCATCTAACTTGATGTAATCCACATACATAACAATGGTTGAGATCAAGTGTCTAATGGTCTTCTGTCGTCGTCTACTATGATGTGATTACCATTATATTGAGTGTTTAATGTCCAAGTTATAGCTGATTGACTATCGCAGTGTATGCGAAGAGCTGGGACTCGTTTCTGCCATAATAGAATATCTTCCAAGAAATTACAATGTCATTCTGCTTCTTCAACTGCTTTTCTAAAGCGATGAACTCATATTTCATTGTAGATCTGACAAATAAAATTTGTTTGTAAGATTTCCAATATATGATGCACCTCCAAGTGTAAAGATATATCCACTTGTGAATTTCGAGTTTTTTTTTGAGTCTGATATCTTGTTTGCATCAGTGTATCCTTCCAGAATGTTTTTTTTTACCGTAGCACAGCCCATAACTCTGGGTGTATCTGGAATAATTTAATACCCTTGTTATGGCTTTTAAGTGTGTAATGACCTAGATTACTTTTCTCGTTCATGTATATCTTCTTTTTAAATCATCATCCAAAAATGCAATTTTAACATCCATTTGATGGATTTCAAAGTCTCTTAATGCTGCAATTTCAATCAATAGTCAGATTTAAGTTATTCTCGTGACTGGAAAATATGTGTCAAAGAAATCAAGATCTTCTTTCTTGCATGAATCCTTGCATCACACAACTGGATATGTCAGTTTTCAACTTAGTTTGAATAACCATCTAGACCCTAGTGCTTTAAAGCCTTGAGGTAAATTAGTTATCTTGTAGGTATGATTCAACATTATTGAAACAAATTCACTATTGAGTGCTTCCCTCCTGAAATCTGTACCAGGTTTAGAAATGGATTCTGTGTAAGGTCTTAGCTCATTGTCTGCGAGAAAAAAATTATGAAATCTTCACCAAACGATTTTTCCTTACGAGCTCTCTTTCTTGTCTAAGTTTGTCTTCAACATCTTTTGCTTCAACTATAGAAGTACTTGCCTCACCAGCGTAGATAATCACATATATTTCTTCCCAAGTGTGTTTAGGATATTATTTATCCTTACAAGAAAATATGTCTTCAAAAAAGAAACATTCCTTGATTATATGATTGTATTGACATGAATTTCTCGTATATCTGATTTAATTACTAGAAACCAAAAAGCACTATTTTGTGTGCACACCCAATGAATAAAGCAATCACGGTTTTAGGTGTAATCGTAATCTTTTAGGAGGTGGCGCTATGAATTTTACAAGCACCGAACACTTTGAGGTATTTGTACGAAGTTCATATGGCGTTTTCCCAGTTACCATTCCAAAGTTCATATGGCGTTTACGTAGTTACTTTGTTTAGGACATAGTTTGTCGTGAGCAACGCTTCAACCTCCCCCCCTCCCAGATTATGAGCTTGACTAGATTCCTGCAATATTGCATTCATCATTTCTTTTTAAAAAGTGATCCTTTCTTTCTGCAAATTCATTTGAATATGGTGAATATGGAAGTGTCGTTTGATGGATAATGAAATTTAGTTGAAAAACACATTGAAAGGTCCATCATATTCACCTTCTCTATCACTTATGACTATTTTGATAGTACATTCCAGTTGTTTTTGAACTTCGAGTTTGTACTCTTTGAATTTTTCCAAGACTTCATCTTTACTTCGTAACAAGTAAACTTAAAGGTATCATGTACAATATTGTATGAAAGTCACAAAGAACTTTTTACCCCTCTTGTTTGTAAATACTTTAAGTCACACATGTCTGTGTGTATTAAAACTAGAGGTTCAGTTGTTCGTTAACATGAGGTGATGGTGTGTCCGTGAGTTTTGCTTGAACACAAATTTCACATTTGTCTTGCTATTTTTTACTTTGGGATTATGTTCATCTGTCTTTGCCCATACTTAATAATTTACATGTCGTAAACGTCCATAGCAGATATTAGAAGATTCAACAACATAAGCAACTATATTATTATCCATTGGTACTTTTAATCAGGTACATCATTTTTTGAATGACTGTCATTACAAAACTTTTTCCAATGACAAAAAAATTGGGGTCAAATCTGTCCGGCAAAATCAACGGCTAAAATCCTTTGAGAAATTGTGCTTTAAGCGAATATGAGCCAAAAATGTTAAAGAAAACTATACCGCATAAGACAAACCTATTTGCATAAGGATACAAGAACAAAATTTGTATACTTCATCCATGACAAGGATAGAAAATTTTTCTATTGAAACATGAGATGATTGGAAAATGTTTTTTTTTAGGAGGTTTTTACAAGAAATGACAAATTTTATGAAATTATCTTATGTGAAAGGAAATTCAGAAAGTTTTCCCGGAATAACTTTTGTAAGAATCTACAAGATAATATTCTGCAAAATAAATTTCAGAAAATCATCTCGGATAAACTTGCATAAATTAAACGAAATAGTTTTCAAAAGTTTATAAACGATTAACGAGGAAGATGAAGGAACAAGAGAAAGGCTTCATCACTCAGACCCACATCCTTCCTCCTCTCTCTTCCTAAACGCCCATGGAGCAATCCTAAACACCCGTGAAGCCTCTCTCATTTCCCTCAAGGCATCATCTCTCTTCCTCATAGCCCACCAAGCTCTCAAAACACTCATGAAGATTTCTCTCTCCTGATTTGCCATTGTGGTTCAAGCCTCTCTCCTCAATACTCATCTCCCATGAAGCTCCAATCCTGATCTCCTTTGAATCTCGTTCGGAATGTCCTTTTTTCGTCGCAATCAGAGTTTTCATTGAGATTTTTCGAAGAAAACAAGCAGTACATCATTTTCTAGTAATAGTTTAGTCAAACGTCGAGTCAAGAACGGTTGGCTTAATACAATCACTTTTTTTTGAAAAAATGAAATGATATTCATCTTTTCATAGACCCACAACATTTAAAACCGTAGATCAGACAAGTCAACAATTTCTCCGTTAAAATTCGTAAAAAGCATGAGTCATAAAACGGTTCAAAATGACAAACACGATAAATTCTCACTTATAATGACTTAAAATGAAAAACAGCCCAGAAAATGATGTCGATTTTACTTGGCCTGGAGAAGACTATGGAAAAAGAGGATAAATTGAAGATTTACGAGGATAAAATCAAATCTCGAGCATATACAGAAAATATCCGGAGAGGATAAACACAAATAAAGACGGATAAGGAAGGATGACTGATTCTTGAGGCATATATAAGCACATATGGGGCAGAGAAAAAAAAGAGAGGTCTTTGGCTACAAAAACTCTATGCACTTAGAAACCTGAGGCTTGGTTCTAGCATAATTTTTTTCCATTACTTACACTCTATTACTAGACGAACAACACGAAAGAAAATCGAACAACACTCTATGCTTTCTCTTGGACTTAATCGAAATATATTCAATACCATATTTTCTCATAATGTCAACATGATTTCAATTTCTCCGAATATTTTTAAAACTTTATAAATTTCTATGAGACTCGAGATATATAATGCATCACTTATTTCAAATTTTGTCCCTTGTAGCATTGAGAAACGGCCTCTTCCAGAACCCTTAGTAATCTTTGCACTACCAGATATTGTACTTACGCTTCCAGCGTAATCTTTTATTTTGAGACTGGAGAAATATTTCTTATCTTTAATTATTGTGTGCGTTGACGCACTGTTTGCCAAACACATATCTCCACCCATAGTCTCAAATTCTGACATTTTCTTTCTTTAAAATATTCATAAAACATGTATTAACATAAACATTAAACGTGAAACATAACATATATCTTACAACAAAAGATATAGCTAATATAATACAATAAACATTAAATCACATCGATTATATTACTCATCGATATTTTCTAGACCAATCAGAAATTCTGACACGTCAAAATGAGTATCATCATGTAACCCATGAAAGAATGGTCCGGGTTCATCAAAGATGAAGTTTGTCTCACTTCCTTTCACTTTCGCCTTTGGGATTCTCTATACAGATTGGCTAAATGTTTTGGCATACGACAACCACGTACCCAATGTCCTTTAATGCCACATCTATAGCAAATCTTTTTTGTTTGCCTTTTATCATCATGGCCCCTTTTATTTCCGCGGAAGTCCTTATTATTCCTTTCATCATATGGACAAAATCTTCTTTCTCGTCCTCTCCCACGACCATGATAACGGTTTCCACCATGTCCACATACTCGTCTATCCAATTATCATAGCTGTATGATGCAACATTTGCTTCGGGGAATGAAGCAAATTTAGTGGGACGAGCATGATGGTTTAAAGCCATGAGTTGATTATTCTGCTCCACTACAAGGAGGACTTTTGTCAACTTTGAGTAACGGGTATACCCATTCGCCCGATACTTTTTGCTGCATGACTACATTTCCAAGATGAAACGTGGACATAGTTTTCTCAATCATATCATAATCACTTATTTTTTCTCCACATAAAATCATCATAGATGTAATTCCAAACATCACATAATTATATTCACTAATACTTTCGTAGTCCTGGAACCGGAGATGGATCCACTCGTGTTTAGCTTTCGGTAAGATCACATATTTCTGGTGATCGAACCTCTCTTTTAATGATTGCAAGATGTCCACATGATCTTCTTTCGTAATAGATTCATCTTTTATACCATCATGTATGTGGTGTCATAAAATATCATGGATTTAGCCATTTTCTCATCTGACATTGTTTTCAAACTATCGATTGTTTCCAAAAGCATGTTTCTTCTAAGGTGCATTTTGCACCCACTGCCCAAGTCATATAATTATTTTCCATAATATCAATGACATTTATTTCTAGGTTTATCAAATTCAACATGATAATTGTATTCATAAAATATCATATAATAATATAATAATGACAGAAATTTAAATACATAATTTAAAGGTAAAACTTAAAAGCATAAGATTAAATTGAAAAAATTTAAATAGCATAAATAAATCGGAGACTTAGTCTTCCACATGATCCGAGGAGACATAATTTTCCATATTGGTCATTTTCAAGGTTCGAGGAGACGTAGTCTACCATTTTAAATTTTTTACTCAAGGTCCGAAGAGACATAATCTTCCATGTTGAATTTTTTTATTCAAAGAGGGAAAGCCTACAACGTATTCTCTTATCGTCAAAGCATGGCCTATCTTAACAATCAGTCAGAAAAGACAACGCCTATCATTCCGAAAAATAAACGGAGAAGGGCCTAGCCTCTCACTCCGGAACAATAATAAAATTAAAATTATTGAAAGTATTGAAAACATAAATTACACCTTACCTCGCTATTATAACCTCGTTTAGTATAAGATCAAAATTTCACGTCGTATAATAGGTGAGAGATAGTTTATATACTATAAGTATATTTTTATTATTTATTATATATATGTATATGGTTTTACTTTTTTGTGAGAGGAGAATTACAAGAAAAAGAGAAAGATATGACAGAACTTTAAATAATTTTTCTTTTATTCGATTGTAGTTGTTGTTACAAAAGAAATTGAAGCTCTATTTATAGAAAAAAAAACCATTGCTTACTTCTTTTTTTTATGAAGACAAAACACGTATTTATGGTGAAACTGATATTAAAACAAGACAAGTGTCCTTTCGATAATTATTAATATTTTAACAAAAGCTTCCACAAAACTTTATTAGTATCGACTCAATTTATTATCATCTGCGTGTTTCGTTTCCATAGTCAATTACAGTTTGACCGTTTATTCGAATAACAGTCAACTACAATACTATCTTTGGCCGCTTTTTCCCTTGTCGAATGCAAATAATTAGTTATATAAATAATTTTCATGTCTTTTATTGGACTTCTTTTTCTTTCTCATATGTTTTTGTTGGACTTAAGATGCTGGCATGTGTCAAGTTGTAGCAGAACTCGAGGTGTTTAACAGAAGTTGAACAAAACGATGGCGATATGAATCTCAGACTTTATTGTCAATCACGTGTATTGTTTTATTATCTTATCAGTATTTGATTATCCATGTGCACAAAAGAAAATTTATCTCAAACTTTGAAAACGCGTATCTTGTTGCCGTGGCAAAAGATTTGCAGAATCTTAGGTGCTGTCATCCAATAGTGGATTCAAAGTAAATTCTATAGATTTTGTAATTTATTGTTATTAGATGATTGATCATAATTTATATTAAATATAGTGTTATTGGTTATTATATTTAAATGCCATAATTAATTTCTTTTAATATCTACTTTATTAGTTTTTAGATTTACAATCTCTTCATTAATTTAAAATTTCTTGT